>VMDR010005079.1:0-54439 GCA_007922815.1 Macrotus californicus | reverse complement strand
TTGCTGAAATTACATTTTCTGGAGCTGGTGAATTCTAGCATATTACAGTGGTCCATGGGGTTATTAAAGGAAGCAACAAAAACATAACTTTAATTTTCTCTTCACTTTATAAAAGATACATTGATTTATCTGATTTAGCTACATTTTAGTAACAAATATTAGGACATAAATCAAACAAACACTTAAAAGTTATAGTACTTTTTAAACACCACCAACTCTCATCCATTTCTTACTCTTTGACCTTCTGAAGTTTAAGTATCAATATTTAAATAAACTAGACAAAAATGAACAATTGCCTAGGGGACTGAAAAAATGTTCACCCTTACAACTGGAATGATACTTGAATAAGTGTTGGTCTACCTTTAAATGTTATCTCTTCATTAACTTAATCACTATCAACTTAGTTTTACATATATTCAGTAAAGGATTTCCTCCACTCATATATGGTTAGAAGCTAACTCTAATATGACAAAATAATAATTTAGTTATCACACACGTCTAGATTAAGACTATGAATAGTTTGTTTGAAAACCTTTTAACATATCTCAAAACTTTTTGCTAAGGGAGATCTTTTCTCCTTTCTACTGTAGATTTACACTAAAAAATCTTATTGTCTTTCTTAAGTATAGCCTAACAAAACGAAGTACATTTGGCAGCTACAAGAATTACAAAATAAAGTGATTTTCATTCTTCCAAGAATATAAAGCACTGATCTACAGACCTACATTTACACACCCCAACAAAGCTGGAATGTTTTGGATACACTTACACAGTAATGACCTAAACATGTTGACTGAAGACCAAGCCAAAAATCTAGACTTGAGCTCCTTTAGAACCACACCAGAAAAATTCACTGCAAAAATGGTCCTAGAACCACAAAGCATTCAATAGCTCTACAACCTGCTGCAATTTGAAAGTCTGCAGGTAAGTATTTGATGTTAAGGAATTATTTTAAAGAAAAATCATGCTTATATTTTTAAAAGAAATTTATGTCTTTTACAAAGATACACTGAAAAACTGATGAAATAATGTCAACGAGTCTCTCACTTTAATGGGTGTGGAATGTAAGGCGTGTAAACGAGAACATTTTAGCGAAGTTACTGCTAAACCTGGGAGATGAGTACACAGGAGTTCATTATATAATATCCCCTACTTTTGCTTTCCTTCAGTGTTCCGTCTTTTTTTAAGTCACTAGTGTAAATACATATAAATTCAAAATAACTGTGCAGATACACTTGACATTATATTTTAAGTTTTATTTCATATTATTGTTTTAAGTACCCAGGATACCTTGCCCAGGCTTCCACTTCCAAAGACTATCACCCTACTATGAAGGAAAGAACGACTCAAAACCAGTCTTTTTCGGTCGCTGGGTTTTCTCCTTCCTTAGCCCAGAGCCAGGTCAAATTTTCAGGGAAGTGCCCTGGGACAAGTCCTCGCACTTACCATACCCCGTCCACACCTGGAGTCCTTCGGCTCCCCGAGGGTTGGAATGAAAGCCGGAAAGGGTAAAGCTAACCATTCAGAGCGCCTCACCTGCGGGCCGTCCCGGCGCCTGCGGGTAGGCGCCCCCCCCGCCCCCCGCCAGCTGGAAGCTCACGCAACTTTTCTCCTCCCCGCCCCCACCGCCCAGGAAAGGGATGTCGCTTCCGACGCCCCGGAAGCCTCTGCCACCGAATCCCCAGGGCAGTGTAAGGCCTCGGTAGCGGCCAGGGGAGGAGGAAAAGACGGCCAAGGATTCAGGGCTGAACCCAACACACTCGACCGCAGCTGGGGCGGGAAGTAAAGGCAGCCGCAGGGAAAGAATTCAGAAAGGGGACAAATAATAGAGGGAAAATGAGAGTTCTTCAGGTTCCCCTGCCCAACTTCCTCAGAAGCCGGGTGGGTGAGATAGCGAGACCACCATCACCCTCAACCAGAACCCAGCCTCCCTCAATCTCACTGGCTCGCTCCGGCCCTCGACAGCCGCCCGAGACCTCACTTACCCTCGGCGCCAGGCGGGTGCTTTGGCCTCGGGCCGCCTCCGCCTCTCCCGCCCCCAACGGCCCACGGGCGGGCGCCGGAGTCCCGCACGGAAGAACTGGGCCCGCTGGTGCGCGAAGAGTGGCAAGGGGCTCCGCCACCGTCAAAACCCGCGACTCCGCTCGCGGTAAATAGGAAACCCGGTGAAGGGGGGGTGGGGGGAGGAGCGGCGGCACCGCAACTTCCCTCCTAGCCTCGAGCGCCGCCAACCAGGTCTGGGCCTAGGCCTCCCTGGCCACCGGGCCCTGCTACGTGCTCCCGCTGGGCCGCCGCCGCCTCCTGCGCCGCCGCTTACGCCGGTGAATGGTCAGCGCTGGAGTTTGAACAGGGCCCTGAACCATCTCAACGCCATTTGCGCTCCCGGCCCCCACCTCCTTCCTCCAACAGCCGCTCGCTCCGTCACTCCGCTTCCCACAGGCTCCGCGCGGCCGCCTGACCCCGCAGCCAATCGCGCGGCCGCTTACTCAAACCGCCGCGCAGGCGCCGCGCCCCGCATGCCCCGGTGCCCGCCATTGGCCCGGCCGCGAGGCCCGACGGGAGTTGTAGTCCCTGCCCGCGAGGTCGCGGGTGCTGAGATCCCCGCGCGGGAGCGGGCGACTGGTGGAGCAAGTCCCGCGGCCGTGGCTTGACCGGACTCGGTAGCCAACTCCAGATCGCGGCTCCGCCGGCAGATGCACGTGTCGCGGGGGAGGGCCGAGGGCAGGCCGGGGGCACAGTGCAAGCAGCTGTGTCAATCGTTTCCCCTCCAGGGACCCGCTGATGTCTGGGGACGGTGGGTTGTGCAGCTGCGCCGGGCCTACTGGGGCCGCAGCTCGGGAGTGGGGGAGTCGGGAACTCGGGTCTCAGAGCTGCCCTCGACTGGGCCTGATTGGTGTTGGCCCGGCGCAGGTAACGACAACGGAAACAAGGAGGCCCGGGGTGCTGGGCACCCGGTCGGCCGCAGCTTTTTAATGCGTCCGCTCCAACCCCTCGCCCCTTACCTTCGTAGTTCCCCGTCTCGCGCACCCGTTAAAAGTGACCCCGAGAATATCGGATTGTATTAAGGAATTAACATTAACCTTCTGGGGTGTGTGATAACGGTAATATGGTTATGTTTTTTTAAAAAAAACATACTAACGTTTTGACAGATAAAATGATCTGATGCTGGTGCCGGGAATGTACCTTAAGTCCCAAAGAAACTAGGGGGAGAAAGAATAAAACAAGCCAACGGAATGTTTTTTGTTGACGCTGCGTGATGTGTACACATGAGCTCATTATTTCAGTCTATTTGTGTATAATTTTCCATAATAAAAAGTTAAAGGAACAGTGATCGTCGGAGAGCACAAAGAAGTGTGAGGAGATAGTGAGAGAAAAAAAGTCTTTTTCACTGTGGAATCTTTTGTGCCACGTAAGGTTTTTCGCGGGTCAGTGTATCACCTATATTCAGAAAAGTAGAAAGCTTTCTTGTTTTATTTGTTTTGTTTTTTTAAGGCCGTAGAGTTCTCCAGAGTAGCGCAGTCGGTTTCTCCCGAGAGGGGCACGATTTATGGGGCTCCGACGGCCCTGCGTTTGGTGGGCTGTTAATGGAGATGCACCAGGGAAATTAGAAAATTGCTCATTGCTTTCAGTGAAAAACCCGCCTCTTCCACAAATGCATAATTTGCTTTGAAGGCACCCAGAAGATACCAAGTTCCTCTGATATATTCGGAAAAGTCCAAATAAAAAATAGTTCAGAGATCCTGCAGCCCTTCCCAATAAGAATTTGAGGTGGATCTTAGCGTGGTTGAAATGTTTAACTTTCACACCACTGCTTGCAAAATTAATATTCTGAGATTTACAATTTTCCAAATACTGTATCGGTACTTTGTTTCAGAATAAATCAACTCTTAGGTAGCCCATGAGAATGGAAGTTATAACAAGCTTGTATATTCCACTTTGGTTGGTATGCACATATTTAGGTCTGTTTTGTCTTTTTTAAAAATATAGCGTAGGATCTTGTTTTATCAGTTTGTTTGAAGATTGCCCCCTGAGGCGCATGCTGCCCTTACTATAATTATTTAAATAACACTGTGGTAGGTGGTAGTTACGGAGTAATTATCAGAAGCAAAGGCTAAGATCAAAAAGCCAAAAGTAGTGGAGAGACAATTTCAAGATCTTCGTGTAGAAGGGTGCTGTGAACCCTCTAGGACCACAGGATGAAGTCACTGTGCCCTGGCCTGGCTGGTGCTGGGAACTGGCTGGGTCAGTGACTGCTCTAAGCTGAAATGAAGAGTTCCTTTTTTTTTTTTAAAGAAATAGACAATCTGTGGATCCCTTTTCAAGGCGCTTTGTGTGGTCATAGTGTTAAGTAATGGAACTTAGTAGTGTGAAATTCTTGTTATTCAAAGAAGGATTCTGAGTCAGCAGCATAGGCTTGACCTGGGAGCTTGTTGGGAACACAGCATTCCTGTTCCCAACCAAACTCTCCTGAATCAGAATCTACACTTTAACAGGATTCCCCGAGGTGACTACTGACTGGTCCACACATTAAAGGTTGACAAGCACTGATTTAAAGTATACTCATTGCATTTGGCAACAGCCTGATATTTTTTGTTTGGATGAAGGAGGGGAAAGGGGGAACTTAAGAACCTACTCTGCATCAAGTATGAGGCTGGGCTCTTCTGGAAAGCCTCATTTGCATCCCTGTTACCACTATTTTACAGGTAAGAAAGTGGAGAGGTTGGTGTTCCCGAGCAACTAATGAGGGAATCAAACTTTTTCTTAAATATTTGATTTCCATTATTGTAGACATTCTTGGATCTGGTAGGAAATGGTACATGATTTGAAATGTAAAAAAAAATTGTGTTTAAATATATGGAAGCTTAGTGTATGAATATGGAGCAGAGCTATGGTAGACCTCTCCACCCTTATATGCCCCACACTTGAGACAAGTGGAGAGCCTGCCCATTGTAGGGCCCCTGTTGGAAGAAGCCCCGACCCTAGGCCTGCAGGCTTTACCTCCTCTGTTCCAGTGTAGCAAGTAAATGCCCTGTGAAGGCCCCTCTTCCTTCCCTTTACTTGGCCCTGAGTTCCACACCAGAGTGAGTAAACTGGATTCCAGTGTAGATAACACATAGGCAACCAGCTTGTTTTATTTTTATTTTGCTTTTGTTTGCTTAGTTCCCTCGGTTTATACTCCGCCATCTAGATTAGTTCTCTTCATTCAGATCTACCTCTCATACAGCAGGTAGCTAGGTGCTTTCTTCTTTGCTAGCTTGCCTCTGTGCAACCTCAAACATCTGGCTTTTTTTCTGTATTTTTTTTTTAAGATTTTATTTATTTATTTTAGAGAGAGGGGAAGATAGGGAGAAAGGAAGAAAAATCGAAGTGTGAGCAAAAACATCAATCGGTTGCCTTTCGGGCCTGTGACCCAGGCTTCTGCCCTGACCAGAAATCGAACCAGCAACCTTTGACTTTTCAGGACGGTGCTCAACCGACCGGGTCGGGCTGGGCGGGGCTTTTTCTCTGTTGTCCTGTTTATGCCAGAAACTGAAATCCTGGATCTGCACCAAGCTCGTACCCTTTGATACGGCCGGCGCCCCTCCTATATGCTGCATGGAGGGCAGAATCCCCATGACCTTGAGTTCCACTTAAGTGGACTCAAACTTCACTTCAGCTGAATAAAGAAAATCCTGCAATAAAAACAGAAGAATCTGGTGTGCCATTACTGTGCCTTTGTTCTACTCCTGACATAGGAACTCTCAAAACTGGAGTTGCTAAATAGAGCTGTTCAGTCTTTTTCTGATGTTAGTAAAACATTACAATTTATAAAACTCAGTTCAGAGAACTGGAAGTTAGAAATTAGCACATTGTTTACAGAAAATTCTTGCCATCAAATGTGGAATAAAAGTATAAATTGTACACTTGGATCTTGTTGTAGTTGTGTTATGAGGCCCTACAAGAGGTGGGCCAGGCACTGTGCTTTCTCTGTGACACTCTCCAACTGCCCATGTGGGCAGATGTGACTTTCAGTTCATCTCACCCTGACCAACCTATTTTAAATTGTGACACCCACATTCCCAAATGCTCACTGTTCCTACTTTATTTTTCTCCAGG
The DNA here is from genome assembly GCA_007922815.1 of Macrotus californicus. Lineage (NCBI taxonomy): Eukaryota > Metazoa > Chordata > Mammalia > Chiroptera > Phyllostomidae > Macrotus > Macrotus californicus. The sequence continues at coordinate 48,343 of VMDR010005079.1, read as the reverse complement.
GCATTTATATTCTCATGTAACATCACATTTGGTATGTTTCACTTACCTATTTATCATCCCTGTGAGGGCAGGGATCTTTGCCTGTCTTTTCTGCTGTATCCCTACCACCTAGAAGAAGAGTGTGTGTGTGGCACATGGCAGGTGCCCAACAAATATTTGTTGTTGAATAAATGGTCCCATTGATTTCCTTTTCTCATGTAAAATTGTGAAAGGAAAGTGACTTGAAACTAACAATAGTTCAGTAACCTGTGACTCTATAAATTGTTGGCAGTTTTCCCGATGGAGAGAAAGGTGCTTTATGGAGGTAAAGGAGCTTTGTTCTTGCTTTGGATAGGTTTTCATTCTGAGACTGGAGAAAATAAATACTGCTATAATCCCAATTACCTTGTTTTCCAGGATAATTGGAATATGTTCTCTGGAGATGGTGATATCCTTTGGGAAATAAACTGCTGTCTAGGTAGTTAAAAGACAAAACTAGGGAAATTCCCTGGGGACATGTTGCCTCACAAGGATTGGTACCCAGCACTCTCTAAAGCTTGGCTACCTGACTCTTGTCTTGAAACAGCTGTCTTCCTCCCAGGGTGTTCACCCCTCCCCCCAAGAAAAAAGCCCTCCTGGGGTCTCCCATCACCAAGAGGAAAATCCAAAATCCTTAGCATGGCTTACAAGGTCCTGCATGATCTGGCCCCTGACTACTCCCATCTCTTCCCACAGTGCCAAGCGTGCCTCTGTCAGCTTCTAAAACCTGCCAAACCAGCTCCTGTCAGGGCCATTGTACTTGCTGTTCCCTCCACTAGTTCTGGAGATATGCACATGACTCACTCCCTCACCTCCCTCAGGTCTTCACTCCAGTGTCTTCTCAGTAGTGCCTACTCCTTACCTTGCCAACCCAGCACGTCATACATCCTTTGCCTGTCATTTTTCCCCAAAGTAACCATCATGTTTGTTTTACATAATTAACTTGTTTATTTTTTGTTTTTTTTTTTCCGTTAGAATATAAACTCTTCGAGGACAGGGATCGTTGGCTTTTGTTCATTACTATCTGCCCAGCAGATCTAGAACAGTGCCTCACACAGAGAGTGTGCTGTATTTGTTGACAGAAAACCTGGTAAATTATGTTCTACTCTTCTATATCTTTACAAAGATATACTAATGTTTTTTGTGTGCTTGGCCTACCAGTTACTGCAAAAGGTACATTAAAACTTCCCAATTTAAGAGTAATTTTGTCAAATTCTCCCTGTAGCTCTTTTATTTCCCTCTAAGCTTTCTTGAATTTTTTATTTATTGATTGGTTGATTCTTGTATGTACCCTGACCACGGGATCGAACCCACAACCTTGGTGTATTAGGACGATGCTCTAACCAACTGAGCCACCTGGCCAGGGCTGATTTCCCCCTGCAGTTCTATTTTTGTTTTTATATTTTGAGGATAATATATTGGGCACACGTAAGTAGTGTAGAATTTTTATAACTTCCTGGTGAAATTGAAAGCTTTTTAAGTAATATGGGAGATTAATTGCAAAAATTACCTGTACTTTCCATCCCTCCCTATATGCACACCTTTTGCAATGTGACTTTGCAGCTCCTCCAAAGATCTGCGCTGAACTTGTAATTTAGGTTGGCTGAAAGAACATGGCAGAAACGATATAGTTCTGAGTCTTAAGAATTCTTGAACGCTTCCACATTCTCTCTTGGATCCCTGCCTCTACCATGAAAACAGGCCTGGGCTAGCCTGCTGGAGAGTGAGAAGCCACATTGAAAAGAGCTGAGGTCATCCAATACCAGTCAACAGCCAGCAGACCCCAAACATGCAAGCCTTGCCAAGATCAGCATAGCCACCTACCTGACCTTCAGCCACCCACAGATGCACATGTGAGTCTACCTAGGACCAGAAGAACTGCCCAGCTGACTTACAGACTCATGAGCAATAATAACTACTTATTATGTTAGGCCCCTGAATTTTGGAATGGTTTGTTCTGCAGCATTATTGTGGCAATAGATAATTGATGCTTAAGGCCTCCTCATTTGGATTTCAGTCTCGGAAAGGCTTTCCCGACTAAATCAGCTTGTAGCAATCTAAATCAGCTTCCCATTCTCTGTATAATTCAGGTGCATTCTTTTCTCAACAACAACACTCTGAAATGATTTTACTTCTTTATCTGTCTCCCACCCTAGACTGTAAACTATGTGAGGGCAGGGACACTGTCTGTGCTGATTCCTGTTCTGTCCCCAGCACAGTAATGCACTGCCTGGCTGCATGTGTCCACTCGGCATGGGAAACATGGCTAGTCCAACTCGAGATGTGCAGGATATATAAAATACAAACTGGATTTCAAAGGCTCAGTACAAAAAAAAATATAAAACATCTCAATTTTTATACTGATTAAATGTTTTAATATTTTTAATATATTGAGTAAGCAGAAAGTTATTAAAATTAATTTAATCTTTTTACCTTTTTAATGCAGCCTCTAGAAGTAAGTTTGTTACTTGCATTATATTTCTGTGTTAGAGGACTGATATAGAAGCTCAGTAAACATTTATTGAAGGAAAATGTAAAATAGACTCACCAAAGTAAGTGAGCCATCAAGCCCGGGGTTCACGGTGAGGGAGGGCGGGTAACGAGTGTGCAAAACCCCAAGAATTTTTAGGGTTGTGAGTGATTCCGTGCAATGCTGTAAAGGCGGGTCCACACTGTGCGTTTTTCAAAACCCAGAGAACTGTGCAACACAGAAAGTGAACGCTCGTGTAAACTGTGGACTTCAGTTAATGTATCAGTATTGGCTCATTAATTGTAACAAATATACCACACTAATACTAGACAGTAATAAATGTAGGGGCTGGGAGGAAGGTATATGGGAGCTCTATATACCATATATGCTCAGTTGCTCTGTGAACTTAAAAGTGTATTTTAAAAAAATGAATCCACTTGCATCACCACCAGAATGGTATTTCTAAACATCAACTTAATAAGGTAGTTTCCTCTTAAAAAACTTTCATGACTCTCCACTGTCTCCCAAAAGTAAATGCATATCCATTGGTATTTGCATTGACATTTACAGCTGTTTGCCGCCCAAACACACTCCTGGTTCCCACCCCCTCTCCTCCCCTGCCATCACAACACTACTTAAGGGTCTCAAGCCTCCATTGCTGGACTCATGCAGTCCCCTCTGCCTGGACCGCCCTTCTCCCTCTCCACCGAGGGACCTTATCATATGTCATACACTCTCCCGTGTAAGTCAGTCATTCTCTCTTTCTTATTTCCATAGGTTCTAAATTAAAAGTAGGTACAGAAAACCAGGAATATGGTGTTTTGTGCCACTTTCTACTAAGTTAGGAAAGTGGATAGTATGAGTTTACATATTAATCTTGGAAATATTGGAAAAGAATTCTGATAACCATGGGCAGGCTAGGGATTAATATCCTTAAGATAGAAACAGTAGAAACAGAACAAGGAAGGTGTTGAATGTCAGTGAAGGTTTGCTTGGGCTCACCTCCTATGCAGGAGGCAGTGGGATATCCTGCTGGAAGCAAGATCCACCTTAGCAGTGAGGTGGTGTTAGCTGACTGCCTCCCTAGGATGATAGGAGAGAGGCCTCACCTGCTCTGAAAGCCAATCTCCCTCTGACTGCTACTCACCCAAACCAGGATGCCAGGGTGATTCGGTTTCAGGTATTTCACTTCCAGGACCGATGACAGTGTATCAGTGACATTACTCTCTCTCTCTCTCTACCATCTTAAAAGTGGAGCTTCAGGAGAGATTGCAGTAACAGGTGAACAGGCATCCAGGTGCAGAGTTTACAGTGCAGATATCTCTACATCTCCCTTTCAGGGATGTACTACCCCACCACTTCACTAATGGGAAACTTAATGAATACTGAACAAAGATAAATGGCTTGCCCAAGGTCACACAGCTACTGAAGAGGTGTCCATTATAGGCATGAAGCATGTGCTATCCTTGGTCCTAAACATGCCAGGTAGAGAAGACCTATCTTGCTTGTCCTTTCAAGCAGGAGGTTCAGACCTGTCCAGAGAAGTGAGGCTCCAGTTGAGATCTCAGGGGTGTTTAGAGGAAAAAGGCCAGGTTGGAGGAGTCAGGAATGGTCTCTGGGAGCACCAAGGGTAGAGGGGCAGATGGAAATATACAAAGCTAGGCATCACCAATTCGAGGCCACAGCGTCTCAACCAGGTGATGCACCGTCTCTTCCCACCCTGCCCATTGGGTCCTCTGACAGCACCCACATGGTATCACTGGAATACAGGGGGCTCCTCTACTATAAGATATTTCGCCTTGCTTCCCTGTGTCCCTCGGCTGGCCCAGAGCACCCACAGCTGTCCTTGGGGAAGAGAAAAGGGAGGAACTGGGTTTCTAAGGAATGCTCATGAAAAATCCAGGCTGGGACCAACTCCAGACTTCGGGTGGGTGTGACAGCTCCTCAGTGGGCCACCTTTCCTCTGTACACACCCCAGCCTGGCCCACAGTTTGGGTAGGTTGGGCAGCTCTGAGATTCCCTGGGCTGAGAGACTTCTCCCGGGAGAGTGGGAAAGAATTCTGTCCTTTGTGTACCTTGCTTCATTATGTATGAGTGTTGTTGGCTCCCGTGGTTGAAAAATGATCATTCCTCGGTTGGGCTTTACCAGCTTGAAGCAAGTCTTTTGGGAGACCGGACAGCGCTTGCTTGGAGGATTTGGTGGATTAAAGAACCTTGAAGTTGGGGATTGTGGAGGCCTGGCAGCGTTTCAGGACCACGACGTGGTGCCCTGGTGACGGCCGCAGCTCCTCCCCAGCACACACAAGTACCCGGCCCTGCATGGCATATCTGCACAATCGGGACCCCATAAACAACCGGGGCGCACGCCCCAATCTGTTCTCACCTCATAAGGGTGGACGGAGAACAGGTGATGTACCCTTTCTAGAAAGAAGCGATTCGATGACTTAAGTCTTTTCACAGGTTAATCCACGTGAAGGACTCCGAAAAAGTGCCTGGAGGAGTGTCAGTGCTCCGGGGTACTATTATCATTTGCGGGGACTATTATTGCCTAGCCGCCACTCCGCAGAGCAGCAGCGCTGGGCTCCAGCCGAGCAGGACCTGGGTGAGAACCGGGCTTGGCTCCGCCCACCAACGCCCTCCACCTGTGACCTGGTTTCTGCTGCGCGAGGCGGGGGCGGAAAGCCACGCAGCTGGGGTCCAAGGCCGCGCAACAGGAGCCCTCACACTGTGGGGTGCAAATAAGGGTCTGTCCTGGAATCTGCGCACAAAGTGGTCTTTTGAAAGAGTGTTCAGGCCTGTGTAATAATTTGCCCGCGTCGATCTACGTACTGCCCTCCTCCGCCTTTTAGACCAACAAATGTTTATCCGGTTCCCACCCAGCCAAAAGCGGGCTTGGTTTGTTTACTAATCCCAGAGGTTTCAGGCTGCTTTCAAAGAGCTTGACCCGGACTAAAGGGACGCTTCAAAACATTTACATTCATTTCAAATGAATGTGCTCAGGAGTTGGAGATGAGCCGGAGAGAGCTCGGGGTACCCTGGGGGGCTCCACTTTGCCCCTGGGGCCGGATTTTACATTTACAAGACAGAGACACCATTTGGGCCCGCTTTTGGTGTGCTAATGACCTCCCGGCCACTTTCTGGGCAGGTCGATGGCCCCCAGGCTACCGGGCTGAAAGGTCGCAGCCCGGGAAGCGGATGCCGAGCGGTGAGTGAAGGCAGGTCCTAGGGCTCCCTTGGGTCCCGGAGCGCTCGGCCTCTGCAGTCAGTTGCTGGAGAGCTGCGGGGGACCGACTAGGGGCTGCGAGATTGGCTGTCCACCTCATCTGGGCTTTGATCTCCTTGTTTGGTCCACAAAGGAGAGGCTGTTAGGTCCACAAGTGCTTAGCAACGGGCACTTGGCAAGCCCCGACTAGGTGAACACCCCGCACCTCCGTGCATCCCGTGGCGCCCACTGCGTCCCATCGTGGCGCGGCCTCGCAGACCGAGAAAGCGTGGGCGCGAACCTGCCATGGGGAGCGGGCTTTGGGCACCCGAAGGCGCTTAATGGTGCGACAGGGGCTGCATTGCCTACCCAGCCATGCCGCGGTGCTGCCTGAGCCTCCGCCCCCAGATTCACGGTTCCAGCGCGTCTCTGCGGCGCTCTCCTTTCCCCCGCGTCGCTTCCTTCGTCCTGCTTCAGCTCATCCACACAGAATACTCAAACCCTCTGGCCCTGGCCTCTTCTCTGCTCCCAAACCCCTCAGCGACCCCTGATAGCCCTCTACGAAGGTTGTAGCCGCAGTTATAATGAGCTGTGTGCGCTCTCGACTTTCCCAGGCCTTGGCTTCCCTCCACACGGGGCCTCCCCTGGAGAATCAATGTTTTCATGCAGGGTCTCCCGTACTCACCTCGGGCTGTGCCCTCTTCTCTGGTATCACGGAGATACCTCCAAGAGTGCCCTTGAGACTGTGGAAAGGGAATTGGTGTCAGTTCTGAAAAGATGAGGACAATTCTACAGTCCCCTTCCCTCGTCCCGGAAGGGCTTCAGGAGGCACCAGTGAGTTAGGGGCCACGCAGCTTCAGCACGTCTCGATAAACCATAAGGTCCCTCCCAGGCAGCTTCGAGTTTTATCTCGCTCTGCCCAGAAGCCACCGCAGTTGCCTGACAGTTACAGAGACTGCTTGCTAATCTCAACCACTGAGAAAGGACGCCTACCCTTTTAACTCTGCCTTGAAAAATGCACGTTGTCTCCCAATTTTGCATCCAGGTTCAGGCTCCGGGTTACGAAATTTGTCCAGGCCTAGGTACAAGGATTCAGTTCCAGGACCTTCCCAGACTCCACTTCCCTGTTTATCCCCCTTTCTCCTGCAGAGTCGGCCTTTGTTATTCCATAGCGGTTCCCTGGGCTGTCTAGTTTCAGTGTTTCTGTCAGCGGTGAGTGGCCTAATGGAATGCTCCCCTTTGGTGTTCTCTTCCTCCACCCTCCACCACAGCCGAGGGTCATCACCTCTCTACTGCAGCTGAGATAGAGTAGGGTACATGGCCGAAGGGCTGTAAATGCTAGGAGATAGTAAAACCAGTCCCCAACAGATTTATGGCTTAGGTCCAGCAGAAGACCAGCTCAATCCAACGTGGCAACTAATCTCACCTTGCAATAACCCTTACTCTCATTAGAAGCTCATTGTAATACAGTAGCATGCTAAATAACATGCCCCTCCCCACCATAATCAGAAAAGGAAAGCCCATCTAAGGACACACAATGGCCAAGAGGGCTCTTCTGAGAAGTGTCCACCTTTCCACCACCCTGGAAAAATTCTGAATATTCCTCCCTCTTATTGAATGCCCTACCTTTGATTAAATAAACCTCAATAAAAGAATTAAGGGGATGGCTGGGATGGGCGGGGCGCAGGGGAGAAAATGGAGACAACTGTACTTGAACAACAATAAAAAAATAGAAAAAGTTAAAAAAAGAACTAAATCCCACTAGGGAGAGGTTGCTGTCTGTGGAGTAGTCACTCTCTGTCTCATTGCTTTACAAATAAACTCTCTTTCACTTTAAACCCTATGCTGGCCCATCTTTGAATTCTTTCCTGTGTGAAGCCAAGAACCCACAGGGGGTTGCAGACCCTTGGTCCCCGGACCTCTGGAACACCTGCATCACTGCAGCCACTGGTTGAACCTTCAGACATGGAACCTGTTGCCTCCTAGACTTTTACTCAATTGAATTTTTCTCAGTCCCTGTTACTGACACGCTCCTGGGACAGCTTTTACTTTGCTCTTCTCTGTCCCCTCCCTGCCTGTTAGTCTAGCTCCTTCTCAGAATTTGTCAGGTTGCATGATGGCCTTGTGGACCCCCTTTGATGACATCACTTCCAAGGTAATCTCCCCAAAACTGCTTTGACTAGGGATGCCACCAAGAATGGTTCAGAAATCTCCAGATGAATCCTTAGGTATTAGAAACTTCACAGGATTCCTCAAACACACAGTCCCGCTCCCCAAGCCAGTATGTCTCTCCTGCGTGGATGCCTTCTTCATTCTGCTGGGGCTCTGACACCAATGCTAGCTGTCCCCCTCCCCAGCCTCTATGTGTATACCCTTTTCACTCTGCTCAGGCTCTGAGCTCACACACCAGACTGCCCCTCCATGTCTTCGGTAATGGTTTGGAAATGTGTCTGCAAATTCTTTGATATTCCTTTCTTCAAAAACTGGAAACTCTTTGCAGGCCTGGTCCCCAGTGAAGGGGCGCAGGAGAGGCAACTACACATTGATGTTTCTCTTCCTCTCTTTCTCTCTTCTCCTCGCTCAAAAAATAAATAAATAAAATCTTTAAAAAAAAGTGGAACCCCTCTCCTTGACTGGGACCTGAATTTAGTAACTCACTTCTAATGAATAAAATATGATGGAAATGATACCACAAGGCTTTCTAGTCTAGGTAATAAAAAGCATGGCTTCTTCCTGGCCCATTCTCAGGGATCACTGGCTCTCAGGGAAGCCAGTTGCCATGTTGTGAGTGTTGCAGATAGAGAAGGGGTCCAGACTCTTGGTGGTCATGAACAAAGAATTGGACTGATCACACAGATATTGTAAAGCAAAGCAAACAGGAAATTTATTAATGGGGGTGGGCCATCTCTGACCAGGGAATGGTTCCCTTCTATTGAATAGTTACAGGCTTTGTAGAATTTTTACTTAAACTTCTACACATGTGATTTCCCACAATCCTCCTTGATTGACCATTCAGGGAGGAAACCATAATGCTAATATTATCAGTTGTCACAAGGTGATTTTTCAGAAATCAGGATGCTGACTGACGACAGCTGCAGTGTCTCAGGGTTTCCTTTTCTATCTCCTGTTTCAACTGCCCCCTGAGAGACATGGTTCTCAGGAAATCTTTTTTGGGGTTGCTAAGAAAGGTGGCCAGTCTTCCATATTTAATTCCTGCTGGAATGGGACAATAGACCTTGCCTGCTGAGAACCATGAAACTCTCACCCTATCTTATCTAGTGGTTGGGGAGGAGCTCCTGAGACTGGCATGGACACTGGGTATTATAAGGTGTTGGCATCGGATTCCTCGGGGATTGGTTGAAGACCCTGGAGCGTCATGTTGATGTGGCACTGTTTAAGACTGGAAAGATACAAGGGCCAGAGGTTAGAATTATCTGTTGGTAGTTTGTTTGGTCCAAAGTACTGTTAGGGATATTCCTCGCCCACTGTATTGTGGCTGGCCATGGCAACCCATCAATTGTTAAAAGTACTGCTCCAGAACAAATCCTGGGTAATTTGGAAGAGGGAGCTATTGACCTAAGAAGGAGTAGCAAGAGTGCAGATTGTTAGCCAGAGGAGGTTTCATATTGACTCATCTTTATGGTTTCTTCTTTTTGAACAGGAATCTGAGGTGGTCTAAGGGTTCACAGGCATAGGTGGAGTCCAGTTCTTCTGCTGGCCTGGGGGGAGGATCTGCTGGTTTTACTTTAGAAATGTGGACACAACTATCTACCCCTAGCAGCTTCACAGATATGGGGGTTACTTAGGACAACCTAGTACAGTCCTTTCCATTTAGGGCTAAGTTTGTCTGTAGGGGACCCCTCTTTTCAAATTTTGAGAAGTACCCAATCCCCCAGAATTCTCCTTTAGGAGAGGTGAAAACTTATTCCATATCCCTGTAGTGCTTTTTGTACCTGACCTAAGTTTATTACTTAGCTGTTTGATGGGTCTCTATAACAAATATCAGATCTAGAGTTAAGAAAGTCCTACAATTTAGCATTTCAAGTGGACTGAGTCCAGTATTGACCTTAGGGGAGTCCCTGATTCTCATGAGTGCTACAGCTAGTAATTTAACCCAATTTTCCAAAGTTTTTGATGGGGCTTTGCCAATGCCCTTTTCAAGGCCTGACTTGCCTGTTCTACCTTCTCAGAGGACCGAGGTCTCCAAGCTGAGTGAAGGTGGTATTTTATGCCTAGAGGCTTGGAGATTGATTGAATTACCTGTGATGTAAAGGATGGCCCATTACCTCTTTGTAGGAAGCCTGGGAGACCAAATTGGGCTATTATTTCCTTTAGGAGGGTTTTTGCTACTTCTGTGGCCTTCTGTATCCTTGTTGAAAAAGCCTCAGTCCATTCAATAAAGGTATCTGTCCTTTATTTATATCCTCTACAGGGAGGCATTTTGGCAAAGTTAATCTGTCAGTCTTCTCCTGGATAGATCCCCCTTCACTGAATAGGCTCTGAACAGCAGGGAAAGGGTTGTTTGTTTGTTTGTTTGTTTGTTTGTTTTTTCCAGGGATGTTGCAGGCACAAAGGGTGCAGGCTTGACAAATATCCTTGATGGTAGTTGTTAGCTCTTTGCCTACAAATAATTTGTTAGCCATTGTTGTTGTGGCATCCCTTCCTATGTGGAAGGAGTCAGGCAAAGCCTTTAAAAATTTCCACTGGGAGGCCAGGGAAAGGAAGAGTTTGGGGCCAATGTATATCCAAGGTCCTTCATGGATGCCCCCTTGCTCCAAAGGCCAAGATATCTCCCCAGATGTATAGTTGGGCTTGATATCTGAGCCATCCACAGAGGGGAATACGCTCAGCTGTTCGATAGTCCCTAGTGCTGCTTTCTTTGCCTCTTGGTCTGCCCTTCTATTTCCCTGGGAGATAGGAGACATACCCTCCTGGTGACCTTTGCAATGCATGACTGCCACTTGCTCAGAGGGCTTAACTGCTTCTACTAGATTTAGGATGCCTGGTCCATGTTTAATGGTGGAATTCCTAACAGTAAGGAGGCCCCTTTCTTTCCACATGGCAGTATGAGCATGCAGAACAAAGCATGTTTGGAATCTGTATAGATATCAACCCTTTTTTCCTTGTCCTAGAATAAGAGCTTGGGCAAGAGCCAAAATTTCAGCCTTTTGGGCCAAGGTCGAAGGTGGAAAGGGCCATGCCTCAGTGGTGTCACATAAACTGTTGCACATCCCCCCTTTCTCTGCCCGTTCTGCACAAGCTGCTTCCATCAGTGAACCACTCTTCATCAGGGTTTCCTAAGGGTTGGTCTAGCAAGTCAGTCCTGCTGGAATAGGTAAGATTAATCATCTCTGAACAGGAATGAATCAAGTCTGGAGATGGTTCTGTAGGTGTGAAGGAGGCTGGGTTTAAGGTGTCACAGGTTTTTACACTTACTTCAGGATTGTCCAGAAGAAGGGCATGAAATCTAGTCAATCTATTTCCTGTCAGCCAGAGATACTCTTTCATTTCTAATACTCCTTGTACCTGATGTAGAGTTAAGACCTTGAACCTCTGCCTGAGAGTTCACTTAGCAGCTTCCTCTGTTAGCCTGGCTGTGGCTGCAACTGCTCTTAGAGATGGAAGCCACCTAGTTGTTGCTACATTGTCTAGATTTTTAGAGAAATATGCAACCCGTCTGGGTTCATGGGACTAAGGTCCCTAAGGTTATTGCCTGCTTCTCCACTGTGTACAAACAGAAAGTCTTGTTTAAATCAGGGATGCCTAGGCTGGGGGCCTCAGCGAGGGCCTACTTGATTTTATTAAAAGCCTGATCGTGATCTTTTCCCCATACAGTGGGTTTGGGGTCTGGTCCCTTAGTAGCTTCCTATAAAGGTTTTGCAATGAATCCAAAGCCTGGAATCCAAATTTTGCAATATCCAGCCATTCCTAAGAAAGCAGAGTTGTTGTTTGGTAGCAGGTGGTATTTAGGTCAGTGATTGCTTTTATTCCTTCTTGTGACAGTTGTCTAGCTCCTGGGGTTAGGATATATCCTGAATAGTTTACTTTTCAGCCCTGGCTGGTGTGGCTCAGTGGATTGAGCACTGGCCTGCCACTTGAAAGGTTACCAGTTTGATTCCTGACTGGGAATCACATGCCTGGGATGTGGGCTGGGAGCACATGCCTGGGTTGTGGGCTGGGTCCCTGCTTGGGAGCATGCAAGAGGCTAGGAATTGATGTTTCTCTCTCCCTCTCTTTCTCCTTCCCTTCTTCTCTCTCTAAAAATAAATAAAAGTAATCTTTAAAAAAATAGTTCACTTTCTGTCTGGTAATTTGGGCCTTTTTCTTAGAGATTCAATATCCCTGGTCCCCAAGAAAGTTCAGAGTTTGGATGGTATGATCTGAGGCTTCCTTTGAGGGCTGCATTGTAAGACGGCTCACTCTTGTAATTATAATTCCCTTAGATCATTTTCTAATGCTTTTGCAAAAAGATCAAGGCTATCTCTAAACCCTTGCCATAGTACCATCCAAGTATATTGCTGATGGGTCATTGTTTTTGGATCTGTCCACTCAAATACAAACAGATATTGGGAATCCGGGTGGACAGGGATGCCAAAGAAGGCATCTTTTAGTCTAAAACTGTATACCACTGAGTATAGTCTGGTACTTGAGTGAATATGGTTTAAGTGTTGGCTACAAGAGGATGGAGGACAACTACAGCCTTGTTAACTAGTTTTAAATCGTGGACCAATCTGTACTTCCTTGTCGATTTAAGAACAGAGCAGGACAGGAGAATTGCAGGTGGATGGTCAGGGCACTAGCAGCCCTGTGTTACAAATTTCTCTGTGATGGGCTGCAGATCCTCTAGGGCCCCCTGTTTGATAGGGCACTGTTTCCTATGGGGATAGGCTGTCCCAGGCTTTATGTGAATTTGAACTGGCTGGGCTGTCTTAAAGGCTTTTCTAGGAACTCCAGAGTTCCAAACTATGGGACCTACTTTTTGTAAAATTTGTTCTGGGATGCCATTTTCTAGTTTTCTTTCATCAGCTAACATCATTTTAGAAATCTTAACTGGGACCTCCTGAACCTTCAAAATGGCCCCTAATCTGGCCAAGGTCTTGTCCTAGTAATGTTATAGGACATTATGGAATAATTAGGAAAGAACGTTTAAAATTTTGGCTTTCAAATTGATGGGTGACAGAAATGTGTAAAAAGAAGTTCAAGATTTTCTTTCAACCCCCATGATATTAATTGACCTAGAGGAGAGAGGTCCAATGTAAGAATTTAGAAAAGAATAAGTGACCCCAGTATCAACAAAAAAGTTAATTTTCTTACCTGCCACATCAAGGTTTACCCAGGGTTGCTCATTAGAGATCGAAATGCTGGTGTAGCTCGGGGCCAATCTGCTCGCTGGGCACCCTCAGTCCTCAGGCTGCCATGGCCTTAGGTGATGGCCCCTTTCCACTGTGGGAATGGGTGCAGTCCACCTTCCAGTGCCAGGGGTCAGGGTTTGCACCTTTGCACACGGGACATGGCCCTGGAGGTGGCCTACTGTAATCCCTTGCTCTGTGCCCAGGGCATTTACACTTAAAGCATGTTTGATCTTTTTGCCTTGGTGTTTCTGTGGCTTTCCTAGGTTTCCTTGAGGTGGCCTGGCATTGCCAATGGTGCTGCTAACAGCTCACTGGTTTGGCTTGCTTTTCCTCCTTTTTCCTATGCTGGCTCGGCTCTTTTCTTCCAAGTCATGATTGTTAAAGACTGAGAAGGCAGCATCTATCAGCTGGGTGATAGGGGTTTGTGGGCCCATTTGTAATTTCTGAAGCTTTCTACAAATATCAGTGGCTGACTGGCTGATAGTGTTGTCCTATTAGTACTTGGCCCTCTGGAGAGGATGCGTCTAAATGAGCATATTTCCAGAATGCCTTTACCAGTTGATTACGGAAGAGAGCAGGGTTCTCCTTCTTTCCCTGTGTTACTTCCTTGATTTTATCATAATTCACTACTTTTTTAATATAATTTTTTATTCCAGCCAATAAACTCTATATCATAGTGTCTTTATTTCTGCTCCCTCTCACTGTATTACAGTCCCATTCAGAGTCCTGATCTGGGAATGCCTGAGCTGCGGGTCCCACATCATTGGGGTTTTGAGCATGTAATTGGTCTGCATGTTTACGGGCCTTTCCCAGATTTGTTGCTTCTTTTCTGGAGAGCAACAGGATGTCAGGATTATATAAAGGTCTCTCCAGGTCGTGCCAAAGGCAAGGGTTAAGGTTTGGAAGTTACTAGTGAAGCATGAGGGATCCTCAGAGAAGTTTCCTAGTCTATCCCTGCACTGCTGCAGGTCAGTTATTGAAAAGGGTACATGTACCCGAATAGGGCCTTCTGTACCTGCTACTTCCCTCAGGGGCAGGAGGGCAAGAGTGGTGGGGAGATATGAGGCTCTGCTCTGAGTATGTCTTGCTGGACTGGTTTCTGATAGTGCAATGGAGGAGAGGTTAATTCCTCTGAGGTGGGAGCAGAGGCTTCAGGACTCTGAGGCCTACCTGGTTCCCCCTAAGAGACAGGTGGGAAACTTAGAAGGGGGCCATCTAGAACGTCATTATTGACCCCTACTGGGGCTGCCTCCCTTGGCCCAAAACAAAGGGCTGGGTTGTGATACAGTATCGTGAAGGCTTGAACATAGGGAACTTCTGACTCTTTGCCTAACCTTCTATAAAACAGGTCTAACTGGATATGCTGTTGTAATTTTTGCTACCATTTTGAGGCCAAAATTCCCCAACTCCTAGTTTTTACTGAGGCCAAGCCATATTGCGAAAGAAAATTAGCCTTTTTTTCTTGAGATTTTAGGATCAAATTTCTCCCAATTTCTAAGAATGCATCCTAACAGGGATCCTGAGGGGATAAAGGGTGTATTACCCATCTTGTCTGTGGCATACTTGGGGAAAAGAAAAAGAGAGTGGAATTCCCTTGCTCCCTAGAAGTGTCCCTTTTCATTTGCCTCAGTTCTCTAACGGGGTGCAGGACATTCCCCATTATCCCACCGTTCTGAGCTACCAGACACCTCTGCGAAATCAAGAGAGCTTGAGTGTGCTGATCAACAGAAAACAAACTAGAGTTGCCGTGGACTAATTGTACCCTCTTTCCTGGTATCTAATTCAGAGGCTTCGGTTAAATTGGGCATGGCCTGCCTCATGAAGATTCTGGCTAATTTGAACTCCTGCAAGGAGTTTTAGGGAGGGGACTGTACAGTCATTTGAAATATTTCCCAAGACCAAAAGAAAAACTGCTTTTAAAGTACCAAAGGAAATTGATGAACTCTTCTCTGTTCCTCGTCCTTGATTAACTTGAACTAGTTTCTTCTGCTCCTGGTAATTGGTTACCTCAAACTAGTTTCCTTGAGATTGAACTAGTTTCCTCTGCTGCTACTTGAAATAGTTTCATAATTGATTAACTCCTAGTTTCCTCAGTTCCTCTGCTTCTCATAACTGATTACTACCTCTGCTCTTCCTCATCTTTTTTACAAACCTAACCTGGGTTGGGAAGTTCTCTAAAAGGATTTTAAAGGGCTCACCAACCTTGACCTCAGTTTAGCAAATGTAGACACACAGGGAGGAGGTACAAATAGAGGCCAAAATTTAGCGGGTGAAGCAAGTTTTAGGAGGAACATGATTGCCTTGTAAATGAGCCTGATAGTGCAAGAGGGCATAGCAAAGAAGGGAGGTTGCCCCCGGCAACCCTTCCCAAGAGTTACAATGGTCCTGAATGAAAAGCTGCAGGAAAGGGGCAATGTTATGTTTTAGAGTGTGCCTCCATGCGTGGATATTGTCTTGTGCTTGGTGAGAAGCTAGTCTCTAATCCCAATCCATGACCAGGTAATTCTCACTTGGGAGTCTTTTTAGGTGGCAGGTGCCCTTTTGGCTCTTAACTGCCCAACCATCACAAAACGGGCAAACTCTCTTCAAAGAGCCAGGATATCCCAAGGCATAAAGGAGACAGAGAGAATAAAAGTCTCCTCCAACCACTGGAGAGGGTGGAAGGGTCTTACCACTCTGGCATTTTCACAGAAGACCTCCTGGCTGGCTCACCAAATTGTTGCAGATGGAGATGGGGTCCTGGCCCTTGGTGGTCATGAACAAAGAATTGGACTAATAACACAGATATTGTAAAGCAAAGCAAGCAAGAAATTTATTAAGAAAAGGACACTTCCCAACACATGAGAGTGGGCCATCTCTGGCCAGGGAATGGCTGGCTCCCTTCTATTGAATGGTTACAGGCTTCATAGGATTTTTACTTAAACTTCTACAGATGCGATTTCCCATAATCCTCCTTGATTGTCCACTCAGGAAGAAAACTGCAATACTAATCATTATCAGCTGTCATAAGGTGATTCTCAGAAATCAGGATGCTGACTGATGACAGTTGCAGTGTCTCGGGATTTTCTATTCTGTCTTCTGCTTCATGAGGCCACTCAACAGTCCTGTGAAGATGGCCATGTGTGGACAGACCCACATGGAAAGAAGCCAATTTGTTATCACTGACTTTCCAGGAACAAAGTAGCCACCTTATAGAAGTCTCAGCCAACACTTCAGATGATTTCAGCCCTCAGTCAATCAGTCTGCCAGCCAAGGTCCCAGGTGGCACAAAACAGAAACAAGCCATTCCCTCTGTGCCCTGTCTGTATTCTTGGCCTGCAGAAACAATGAGGTAGTGAAAGATTATTTTTCTAACCTACTAAATTTGGGGGTAATTTCTTATGCTGCAAGAGATAACTAACACATTTTCATTATCCTGCTCAGGCTGTGACACCTCACTCACTGAGCTCCCCCTCTGCATGTTGTCCTTCTCAACCTTCTTGGACTCTGACACCTATGCAAGACCACAATCCTGTGTGAATGCCTTTCTCTGACAGCTCAGTTTCTGACTCTTCATGTTGGACAGCCCTGCTATGCAAACGCTCTCCTTGCCCCACTCATTTCCAGCGTTCCACCCTGTGCCTCCATGGTTCCTCCCTCTTTGGCCACACATGCCTTCCTTCCTCTGTCCTACCTAATACTTTTAGGATTCAATTTTTCAGGAAGGTAAGGGAAATTAAGAGAAGGGAAGAGTAAAAGTAAAGGGAAGTGAAAATGGAAAAATCATTTTAACCTTGTTTTTATCAATCTCTTTCCTTAAATTGTCCAACAGAGTTCAAAGCAATGCCATCACCCATAATTCTTGAATTCCTCATTTCCTGTGTGGTATTTTTTTGTGGCAGCCACTAGGTCCCCCAGAGCCTTGTCTCAGTGGGTACTTCGTTATAGGAAACCGTAAGCAACAAGCCATGACTTGAAAGTTCCCATCCCTAAATAACTAATGCTAGTTATCTATTGGTGCATCACAAATTACTCTACAGTTTAGGAACTTAACTCATGCTTGTTATCTCACAATGTCTATAAGGCAGGAATGTGGCACAGTTTACTTGCACCCTTTATGTCAAGGTAGCAATCAAGGTATCAGTTAAGGCTGTGGTCTCCTCTGAAGACATGACTGATGAAGGATCCATGTTCAAGCTCACTCATATGGTTGTTGACAGGATTCAGTTCCTCAAGAGCTGTTGGTCAGAAATCACCCTCAGTTCCTTGTCATTTGGACCTCTCCAACATGTCAGCTTGCTTTATTAAAGTGTGCAAACATAGAAGGCAATAGAGCAAGGTGGAAGTGATAGTCTTTTGTAACCTAATCTTGGAGGTGATATCCCATCACTTTTATCAAATTCATTGTTAGAAGCAAATCACTAGGTCCATGTTACACAATAGCCTGAAAAGCAGGAGCCATCTTAAAAGACTGCCTACCACAAGTATCTTCAGCCCTGTCTAGGGAAGATGACCAGCCTCAGATTCTTTCCTTTTCCCTGAGAGTCTGTTTGCTTACACCTCACACTTCATGTGAACTGCTATTCGATTAAGGGTTCTTCATTGTAAAATTAAAAACCAATTTTGGTTAACTTAAGCAAAAGTTGTCTATAAAATTAGGCTTAGAGTTCTAAAAAGTTCTTAATATTCTTGAAAACTAGCACTAGGTATGTAGGGAACACTTTATGTTTTGAACGAGAAAGTGAGAAAATTAATGTATAAATGAATGAATTAACAACTTCTCTGGTGGTAAGTACATGTTATCTGGTGACATATTCAGCTTGGGAAAACTCTTTTTAAAAAAAAATCTCTGTCCAGGATGAAACTTGCATCAAGGAGACTGCCGCTGGCTATGCAGGCCTCTGCCAGGCACACTACAAAGAATATCTTGTAAGCCTCATCAATGCCCACTCATTGGACCCAGCCACTCCGTATAAGGTAGAGGATCTGGAGATAGCTGCCGAGCACTACCTGCACATGAGCCTGCAGCCACTGGCTGGGGAAGATGCCCCTGTCTACCACTCCCGCCTGTTACAGAAGCTGCCCCTGTCTACCACTCCCGCCTGTTACAGAAGCTGATGTGTGCCCTTGGGACAGAGTATCCCCAGCAAGAGGAAGTAGCTGAGGATGAGGGTCCTATGGCCCCACTCCCTCAGGAACAGCTCCAGCACCAATAAAGAGGTATTTCCTTGCCCAGGAAAAAAAAAAAAAATCTCTGTTCTTATTTATTCATTACTCTTAGAAAAACTCATTTTTGATAGGACTCAGACCTAGAGGTAGAAGCTCTCAGGATATCCTACAATTCTTGGCAATCTGTTCCCAGCATTTTTCTTGGCTTCTTCATTCTCTTAGCCAAAAGTTTAGCATATTCTGTGGCCTCTTTCTTATTTTTCTTAATACATTGTTTCTTCAGAACAACATGTGGTGTTTGTATTGAAGGACAGATGGAGTAACAAGACAATCTTGAGTGCTTTGGACCTAGGTTTCTTACCTTCTTTGTTCAGGGGCTTTCTCACAACATACTGGCATACATCATCTCCTTTAGAGAGGTCAAAAAGTTTGCAAATTCTGCTAGCTCTTTTGGGCCCCAGGTGATAAGGCACAGTAGTATCAGGGAGACCAGGAATATTTCTCCACAGTCCCCCCCCCCTTTTTTTACAATGACCCAGCTGAGATCATTGACATTGGCGTCCACAGTGCAGCTGGAAACAGTTGCACTTTCTTTCTCCAGAACACCTTGATCTACAACAGTGATGCCCCTTACTCAGTACAGACTCCCTGCTTCATGACGAAACCTTGTTTGTCATTCCCTCCACTTACTTGAACCCTTTCATTCTTCTCCCAGAGTGTCAGCAGCAACTGCTGTAGCCATATACTTCTCAAAGAAGGCATGAAGTTTGCATTCATTGTCCACTTCAGTGGGTTTCTGGCAGCCAGAAAGAAGTGTTCCGCTTCATCCTGAAGCAGCCGAATGCCTCTGAGGAGCCTCAAAAAAAAAGCCAGCTTGGGAAAACTCTTAAAAACTGGAACTTAATACTATAAAGTTTTATTCTTTTTAAAGCAAGATATCTATATTCACTCACTTGAAAGTTGTCAACAATATATCACTCAGTGAAAAAAGCAAGTTCTAGGATATGACCCTGTTCTGAACAAGAATTCAGGTACATTTAATTCCAAGAAGCTATCAACTTTTAAAGTGTCCAGGAGCAAAATTTAGGACAAGATCATGGTGGAACTAAAAATTGGAGATCTGGAAATTTTTTGAGAGAATTAGAGAAGAGTAGTCTCCTAGAACATACTGGACACTTCAAATAGAATCAATATTGGTGACTCCACTATTTCTTTGCAGAAAGGACTTTATCAATTTTCTATTGCTGTATCACACATTATTCTAAAACTTTGTGACTTAAAACAATGGCAATCATTTTATTATTATCTCTCCGTCCCTGGAGTAAGCTGAGTTCAGCTAGGTAGCTCTCAATGGGCTATCTCATGTAGTTGTAATCAAACCATGGCTGGCGGTCAAAGGTTTTCTTACACCTACATTGCCCAGCCCATATGTGGCTTTTTCAGGTGGCCCAAGTCTCCTCACAGCATGGCAGCTGGATTTCATGAATGAGCATCCCAAGAAGAGAGAGGCAGGCACAAGCTGATCAACTTTTATGACCTCTCCTCGGAAGTAATGCCACATCACCTCTTCTGTGTTCTAATTGTTGGAAGCAAATACTAGGGGCAGTCCATATTCAAGAGAAGGAGGAGAATCAGACTCCACTCCCAATGGGAAGAATCTCCAAGAATTTGTAAACATATTTCAAAAACCATCACAGGGGCCATTAAGGAGAATGCTCTGGGCTCTGCAAAGGCTTCCTGGACGAATGCAGTGACAACTAATAATGAGGAGTATACACACCAACTTCCGGGAAGACAGAAGAGGGACTGGGCCCTGGCTGTGCAGTGGTCTAGGGCATGAAGCAGGCGAAGAGTACATCCCCTATGCCCAGTGCTGGACCTCATCTCAGGAGCCCAATTTGCCCAGTCCTCAAGCAATCTCCCTCCTGGGCAGTGCAGTCTGACTTGGCAAAAGATACAGACAGACCTGTTTTTCCACCCAGTTATACTACTTACTAACTCTTACATTTGGATGAGTTACTCCCTATCTCTTTAGGAATTATATCGGTCAGGGCCTTGGCAGAAAACAGATGACACCTCCCTTGGGTCTGGAGACAAAATCTGGAGACAGAGAGGTTTGGTGAAGGGCCACATTATGGGAGATGGGACCATTGGTGGCGGGACCCAGTGAGCCAGTAGAAAGTCTGTAGAGGGACCTGGGGATCAGAACCTCAGGTGCTCTCTCCTCTGTGTGCCATCTCCTGCTATTGCTCTTTATCGGCCAAAACCAAGGGGAAGCTGGAGGAGGGACAAGCTGCTTCTGTCTCAGGTTAATCTCTGGGGCACACAGTGGGTGCAGAGGGGTGAGAAATGGACATGGAACAGGAAACAGAAGATACTTGGTTCAGAGATTAAATAGAAAAAAGTGGCCCTGGCAGGGTCGTTCAGTGGTTGGAGCATCATTCCGTACACCAAAAGGTTGCAGGTTCGATCCCTGGTCAGGGCACATACCTACGTTACAAGTTCCCTCTCTGGTCAGGGTGCATAGGGCATAGGGGATGCAATGGATTGATGTTTCTCTCTCTCTGTCTGTCTCTGTTTCTCTCTCCATTTCTCCCTTTCTCTCTGTCTAAAATCAATAAGTATGTCCTCACGTGAGGATTAAAAAATGACCTATAATCCCATACCCTAACATAGTAACTTTTTTTTGGGGGGGGGGGATGTTTCCTGGCTTTTGTTTATGTAAATTCATATTGTTGTATAACTATAGATCACTTTCTCCATTAAGTGTTTCTCAATGATTCAATAGTTCAACAAAGACTTCAAACTGTCATGTTTTAATCATTGCATAATATCCATTGAGAAGACATGCTATAATTTATCTGGCATTCCCCTGTTGTACATTTACTATGTTGTTGCAGACTTTTTTATTCTTTTATAAGCAAATGTTGTCAAGGACACACACTTTTATCTATCAAAGTTGGTATAGGAGGCTGAAGTGTGCATCTGGGATGTGGGCCGAAAGATGAGAGACGTGGCATGAACACCAAAGACTAAACTAAGTCCTTGATGTCGGGAAACGTTCTGCTTTGTTGAAACGACCACGCTTAGGCCTCAGAAGGGCCTGGATATGGAATGGAAATCTCAGGACCACACAGGCTTGAGTGCATAGCCCTTGCTCTGTGAGGCTACACATTAGAAAAGTGATTATACCACAGTGACATACCTCTTCATACTCTTAGGATGGCAACTGTGGGGGTTCAGAATGAGCCACCCCAAAATGTGCCTCAGTGGGACCAGAATTATTTTGAGCTAAAGGCAATTTTAGCTTTGGCTCAAGAGAAACTTCAGTCCCTCCCTTTAATTACCTAGAAGAACTTGAATTAGGGGCCTTGCCCATGAAGCACTATCAGTGATAATCCCATTTTCACTCACATATATGTCAGAGTAAAGTTTTATTTGCTAAACATCTGCTCTTCTTATCCTGCAATGACCCTTTGAAGCCCCCAAGGTCCATTACCTCATCCCTAGCTCAGAATGTCTTTTTTTAAAAAAATAATTAGCTTATTTTTTTAATCTTCACACAAGAGTATGTTAATTGATTTCAGAGAGAGGGGAAGGGAAAGAGAAAGAGAGGGAGAAATGAAACATGGATTGGTTGTCTCCCCTATGTGCCCCAACCTCGGATGAACCCGCAACCTAGGTATGTGCCCTGACTGGGCACTGACCCCAGAAACTTTTGGTGTATGGGATGGCATGCCAACCAACTGAGCCACTTGGTAAGGATGCTCAGGATGTCTTATATGCATCAATCACACTTTCTGTCTCTGAACTTCTCATGCATGCAGGATCTCTGACTCTCTTATGTATATGGGATTTCTGTACATATATATGTATCGAATTTGATTATTTTCTCTTGCTAATTTGTTTCATGTCTACTTGATTATTAGACCAGCCAAAAGAACCTTGAGGGCAGAGGAAAGTTTGTTCCTCCCCCACACTATTATTTAAAAAAGAAAAAGAACCCTGGCTGGTGTGGCTCAGTGGGTTGGGAGTCCTCCCACAGGGTAAGGGGTCACTGGTTAGATTCCCAGTCAGGGCACATGCCTGGGTTCCTGGCCAGGTCCCCAGTTGCGGGAGGGGGCATGCAAGAGGCAACTGATCGATGTTTCTCTTGCTCATTGATGTTTGTCTCCCTCTCTTTCTCCCTTCCTTCCCCCCCTCTAAAAGTAAATAAATAAAATCTTCTTAAAAAAGAAAAAAAGTGTTGACAAGGATGTGGAGAACTTGGAACCATCATACATTACTAGTGAAAATATAAGAAGATCTAGTTTCTGTGAAAACCAGTATGGTAGTTCTCAAAAACTTAACTATTGCATTACTAGGTGGTTCAGCAATCTCACTTCTGGGCATGCACCCAAAAGAGCTGAAAACAGGCACTCACACAGCTTTATAGCTGCATTACTGACAGCCAAAAGGTGGACACATGTCGCTGTCCCGTCCAGCAGGACTGCATGTTGTTGTGGAATGCTTATCCTATATCCCCGGACAAGTGACGAACAAATTCACACAGACTAAAGGAATCCGGTGGAGAAAAAGGGATGCGTGGCCTATCTCTCAAGGATCAAGAGAGAGGGGCCCTGACCCTTTGTCTGGACAGGCTTTTATTAATATTCTAGGTAGATTACATCAAGGAGGGTCCTCCTTCACTGTGCACAAGTTCACTTTAGGTGGTTACCATAACAAAAGAAAGAATGTTGCTAATCCCTTTAAGATAAAGGTCATTTGCAATTGTAAAGGGAAAAGGTTGAACTGGTTACTCCCAAACTTGAGAGGTTTAGCATAGATTTTGGGAGGTTACTTTAAAAATATGCAGTATACACATGTTTCCTCAATTCAAAGTGCGGGAGTTTTTAGCAAAAGCGAGTCTCATAGTGGCCTAGGTGCAATGCAGGCCTGATTCCCCACGGGAGACCTATTTACAGATGTTCTCTGCATGCCACGCGCGTCTGTCTGCGTTCAGAACCAGAGCTGAGCCACAAGATCGCATCACACATGGATAGGTTCCCTATAGACACAACCTGAGTCCATCAACAGATGAATGGATAAACAAAATGAGACATATCTGTACAATGGAATATTACTCAGCCTTAAAAAGGAGCTTCTCTTACATATAATACAATATAGATGAACATTGAAAACATTGTACTAAGTGGAATAAGCCAGGCACAAAAGGACAAGCATATCATTCCTCTTATATGAGGTATGTAGAATAAGCAAATTCATAGAGACAGAAAACAGAACAGCAGTACCAGAGATGTAGGGAGGGAGGGAAGGGCATGGAGTTACTGTGTGATGGGTGTAGAGTTTGTTTGGAATGATGAACTAGTTCTCGAAATGAATAGTAGTGATGGTTGAACAACATTATGAATGTACTTAGTGCCGCTGAACTGTACACTTAAAAATGGTTAAAATAACTCTGGCCAGGTTGTTCAATTGGTTGGAGCATCGTCCTGTACTCTCAAAGGTTGTGGGTTCAGTTCCTGGTCTGGGCACATACCTAGGTCGTGGGTTTGATCCCCGGCTGAGGCGCGTTTGGGAGGCAATTGATCGTGTTTCTGTGTAACACTGATGTTTCTCTCTTTCTCTCTCTCTATCAAATCAATAAACATATCCTTGGGTTAAGATTTTTAAAACCTGGTTAAAATAACAAAATTTACATGATATATTTTACAATAATAAAAAGTATATACATCCAAATGAAAGAGTAATGATAAATCCTCTTATTGTAGTTTTATTGGGGTTCCAGAGGGTTAAAATGAGAGGCACGTGGTTAATTTATTTGTGTATCTGCTCAGTGAGTATGTGCTCAGTGAATAAAAGAGTCATGTCTGGTGTAAGCCTTTTGGATGTCTACAGAGAAGCAGCCACACAGCCCTGGAGCCCTGAAGCCCTTTGTCTGTCTTTTAAGTTTGAGAAGGAGTACAGGATATGAATTCATGGCTGTTATTAAAGAAAATTATTTAATTTCAAATTGTAAGTATGTGAAATCTCATGATCACAATTCTGTATCCTGCTCCCACTCCCAAGTTTTTTACTTCCAACTGCTAATTTGCTGAAACCATCACCTGCATGTATCTGCCAAAGCTCCCTCGAAGCTTCAGATAGCAGCCTAAGCCTGACTCCAGGTCTAGCAGGCTCTTTCCAGGAAAGCCTCTCATGTTCTTATGTCTGATTTCCCCACACCTCCTCCCCAACTGCTGCCTTTTTTCTCCCTCTCCTTCTTCCTCTCCCTCTCTCTCCTCTACCCTCTGTCTTTTAAGATTCATAGGACTTCTGGACCCTGTTCTCTTTCTTTTCCACCAGAGGTACAGGCCTAGAGATCCCTGCTAGGTTGTAGGTTCCCTTATTTGCTCTGATTTCCAGCAAGAGAATCCCTGACACAATCCAAGTGCCTGGATTTTTTGTATGTATAGTATACCACTGTATGGATACACAGTCATTTGTTTATCCATTTACCTGTTGATAGACATTTACATATTTCTATATTTTGGCTACTATAAAGAAAGCTAATATTCACATACAAGTCTTTGTGTAGATACATATTCTTTCTTTTGGGAGTGCAATTGCTGAATCTTATGTCAAGACTATATTTAATTTTGCTTAAAATAAACTGCCAAGTTGCTTTTCTAATTGATTTTAGCAATTAACACTCATACCAGAAATATATGAGTTCTGAAGCCCTGGCTGGTGTGGCTTAGTAGATTGAGCCCTAGCCTGCAAACCAAAGGGCCACTGGTTTGATTCCCAGTCAGGGCACATGCCTGGGTTGTAGGCCAGGTCCCCAGTCAGGGCACATGCCTGGGATGTACAAGAGGCAACCACACATTGATGTTTCTCTCCCTCTCTTTCTCTCTCCCTTCCTCTCTGTCTAAAAAATAAATAAATAAAATGTTTAAAAAACAAAACAACTGAAAAAGAAATATATGAATTCTGGTTTATCCCTATAATCATAAACAATTGTCAGTCTTTTCAATTTTAGTTGATCTAGTAGATGTGTAATAGTATCTGATCATAGTTTTAATTTACATTTTCCTGATGATAACAAATGGTGACTATCTTTTCCTGTGTTCACTGACCATTCATATATCTTCTTTGGTGAGATTTTTGTTTATATTTCATTGGGCTTATCGCTTATTCCATTTTTCTTAAATCTGTCAGAGTTGGTTTCTGTTGCTCATAACAAATAACCCTGAAAGTAGAATTTAGAATCCAACAACGAACCATTACATTTATGGTTAATTGACTTCAACAAGACGCCAAGACCATTCGATGGGAAAGAAAGAGCGTTTTCAACAAATGACACCAGGACAACTGAGTATCCACATACAGAAAAGTGATGTTAAGTCTCCACCTCACATCATGTGGAAAGATGAACTCAGATTGAATGGCAAACCTAAATGTAAGACATAAAACTATAAAACCTTAGAAAAAAAGTGCTGAATGAAACTTTCATGACCTTCATTAGATATGACACCAAACACACAAGGAAGCATAGGGGGAAAAGATCATTGAACATCACCAAAATTAAAAACACCGGGGACATAAATGACACCATCAAGAATGTGAAAACACAACCATAGAATGAGAGAACTACAAATTAAACATCTGATAAAGAACTGATTATATCCACAATATATAAAGAACTCTTACAAATTAACAGTTAAAATCCAATTTAAAAATAGGTAGAAGTCTTGACTATACATTTCTCCAAAAAAGATGATATTATGGAATAAATATGGGGAGAGTTGGAAAATCAGGCCTGGAAATAAGCAAGTCGATTGAGGAAGGCAAGTCGAATAGGAAAGTCAGGGGAAGCGATGCAGCCTGAGCCTCAGCAAAAATTAGGCTGTAAAATGAAACCAGTGATGTGAAATGAGGACACTACTACATCTACTTGATCTGTCAACACGGGACCTGAGACATCCCCACTGTCAGCCCTGGACTCTCTGCTAACATTGGTTCCAGGATACCTTCACTTCCTCCGGGACCTGGATGGTGCCCTTGCTGTCACTGAGGACCCTAGAAAGGATTCTTCAGACCACTAGTTCCCACTTCAGGTACTGTGGAGATACAACTGCTTGGCTGAGCCTGTGTCATATGTGCCCACATCCTATCTTCAAAGGAAGCTGGGAAAGTGAGTATCTGGTCTTCAAGGTTTCCATAGTGAAAAATGATGGTCTCTTACTTCCACCAAGAGTCATAGATAGGTTCATATGCTTGGCAGCCTTAAAAAAAGTCAATGCTCCATTTTACTGCCTAATTTTTCTCTTAGTTATAGATTACATTTTCTGGTTTGTTCAATGTTTAGTAAATTTGAATGGGTGCTAGACAGTGATTTATGTTGTCGAGTGCCTGAATTTTGTTGTCTTTGTTTTCTAGGTGTTGGGCTTTGTTCTCATACCAATGAAATTACCTGCAGTTCAGCTTGCTCTTTTGAGGCTTTTTAAAAAGTGTTGTTAAAGTGGATATAGAGAGGTCTATATTCTAGGAATAGTTTTGCCCTTTTACTGCACGTCCCACCTAGGACCTCTGCTGATGCCCCAAGTTATCAGTTACAGATCTCCACTCTGGCTGGTCAGAACTCAGATGTGTTTTAGCCCTTTGTGAGTTCTGGGAACCATTGAGCTCATAGCTTCTTGATTGCTCAATACCCAGCCTTGTGGAGTTTTGTGGTAGGTATTCATCTTAGACGTCAGCAAAGATTCATAGAGATGCCTATGGAGATTTGGGGAATTATTTTTCTACATCATTAACTCCTCTCTGAACTATCCCCTGAAAGTTCTAGCTACCTGAGACACCCTGAACTGTGTCTCTGGCTGTTCATCTAAGCAAGATTGCTGGGCTCTGTTTGGCATCCCTTCCTCACTCTACAGTTTGAAATATGCCTTCTGGCAGACAGCTGTGAAGATCATAGGGCTCAACTCCTTTGTTTCCTTCCTTCCAAATATCATAGTTGTGTGTTGCCTATAACTCCATATCTGAAAGCAATTGTTTCATGTATTTTGTCCAGTTTTTGTTGTTGTTTTTTTGTGAGATGCTAAATCTGGTGTTTTTTATTCTATAATGACCTGAAATGGAAGTCTGTCATTTGTTTTGACAACTGCTTCTAGAATTTTTTTAAATTTTATTTATTAATTTGAGAGAGAGAGAGAGGAAGGAAGGAAGGAAGGAAGCAAGGAAGGAAGGAAGGAAGAAAGAAAGAGAGAAAGAAAGAAAAAAGAAATTTGTTATTCCATTTGTGTATGCATTCATTGATTGATTCTTGTATGTGCCCTGATGGGGATCAAACCAGCATCCTTGGTGTATGGGAACGATGCTCTAACCAATTGAGCTAACTGGCCAGGGCTGTTTTGTTGTTTTTTTTTTGCCGTGCAGAAATATCTGAATGTTATATGATCTATTGATGGACTCTTTATTCTATGACTTCTGAAGTTTGGAGAACTTTGAAATTGAAATGACTTCTCCAGCCCAAACTTAGAGAGGCAACCAGGCCATGTCCTCAGGCCAACTCTCACCTTGTTTGCCATGACAGTCAGTCTGTGTGAGCTTGACTTGAACGTTTCTTTCTTTCTTTTTTTAAATAAATCTATATAGTTTTATTAAGACAAAAACTGATGGTGTGGTGTGAAGTTTACATTTAAACAAAGTTTTCACAGAAACCTAACAAATACCTAAAAAGATTTTACAGTGAAGTTCTAGATGCAGGTCTGGATGATGTCAAGAATTGACGGATGTCAGGAGCCAAGACAGCATTTTGGGTATTAGTTAATTCTTAGGACTATAAAGGTTTGTGTGTGTGTGTTTAAAGTGAACCACTGCCCCAGTATGAAAGTTCAATCTTCTCCTGAGACCAGGGCTGTTGAAATAATCCAGCTCTTGAGGTGATTCAGTGAACTTGTGCTGTCAGTGACTAAACCCTGCCATCGATGGTTGCAGAGTCCAAAGTTCAAAATACAGAGAGTCTCCAAGAGTTTTCTACCCTAAGAGCACGGGCCCTTCTCTTTACTCTCAAGCCTCCTGTGTCACCTTCTTCCCCTCCCCAGATACCTCAGCCAGTAACTTGGATGGACGAGCTATTATTTATAGCATCAAAATTGGAGAAGAAAGGGTCTTGTCAATTTCAAGAATTAGCACCTCTAAAACAGAGTGGCCTGCCTATGTATATGCTCCCATAAAAGACTGTCCCTTCTCAACCAGTTTTGATCCCAAAAATGGCAGCTTTGGTAACTTATCAACTGGCTTAGTCCTTTGTTGGGAAGAGCACTAAGTTCAAGCAGGGAACATTTTGGCTTGTAAGCTTCAGGCATTTGCAGCTTTTGAATAGTTTCCCACAGTCTTCAGTTAGTTGGCAGTGATGTTTTTTGAAAAGATAAATTATTCTGGACACAGAACCAAATCATTAATTATTTGTTCTATCCATTGTTTCATTATTTCCCCAACATGGACCCAAATTTTAACAAAAACAATCTTACCCATCTTCCTTCCTTCCTATTCCACCCCTCCCACCCCCAAATAATGCACCGGTAATAGTAAAAAACTGCACATATGCTATGCTGTAAAAATGCAGTTAACACTATTGGGAAGAAAGCTGTGGGTTGTGGAGATGCTCTTTGAAGATCTACAGTATCTTTCTGCTCTCCCACACACCCGTTCTGCAAGTTTTGTCCTTCATAGAAGGCCCTTTGCTTTTCTCAGCAAAGTGCAGAATGGGCGGCCTTGACATACCCTCCTTCCCCTCCACTCAGATGGGTGTGCAAACTATACACTATGGAACGGCTTTAAGGCACTTGGGCTGCCGTATAGGGAACCCATCCATGTGGAAGGCCGAATGTAGTCCAGCTCTGCCTGAAAGCAGACAGGTGTGTGTTCAGCATCCAGGAAGCCAGACCTACAGATCGGTTCTCCCGTGGGGAATCAGGCCTGCAATGTACCTAGGCCTCTTTAAGACTTGCTCTTGCTAAAACTCCCTTGAGGCAGCAGAGGTTTACTGAGATCTGCCTAAACCTCCCAAGTATGGGGTGTAACCAGTTCAACCACTTCTCCCCTTTACATTTGCAAATGTCCTTTTTCTTTAAAGTAATTGGCAACATTCTTTCCTTTGTTATCTATAAAAGGTAACCACCTAAGGCTAACCTGTGCATAGTAAATGAGGGCCATCCTTGATGTAATGTACCTAGAGAGTCAATAAAAGCCTGTCCAGGCAGGGGTTGGGGCCCTCTCTCTCACTTGGAGAGCGGCCATGCCATCCCTTTTTCTCCACCGGATTTCTTTAGTCTGTGTGAATTTGTTCCTCGTTTGTCCCAGCCACAGCATAAACACCCACAACACACAGAGTCCGCATCACTGCCATAGGGCACAGAAGCTATACCGGCCCTTCAAAGGACATCTTTTCAAGCCACTTCTATGGTGTCAAAACAAGTGGAACTCCTTCCCCTCCCAACCTGAAACCCATAGTCAGAGGTGACAGGGGCTGGTACTCAGGAGAGTTAATTCTTGTCATCTTTTTTGTCATCATCCTCCGAGGGAAAGGAATGCCACATCAGCCTTTCCTCATAGAAGGATATGACAACCTAGGGGGCACTTGACATTGGCTTCCTTGGCTGGGACCAGGTCAGCCTTATCAGGGTTTTTCCATTTCATCAGGAACATGAGTCTGGACTGGAGTCTGTAGCTCCAATAATCTGCTCCAGCTTCAACCCCCTGGCAAAGCCTCATGGCTTTTCTGACTCTTCTTTCTTCTGCTTTGGTTTGCTTTCCTCTCCTTTATCTTCAGACTCAGAGTCGGCTTTGCACTTGCCTTCTTCTGATTTATCTGTTTCGTGTGCTGTTTTCTGTGACTGTAGGAACTCAGCAATGAGGCTGGGGGAATCCAGGGTCTCTTCTGGCTCCCGTGTGCTGTCCTCATCTGAGAACCCCTTCCCCTTGAGGAGGTACTCCACTTTGCCTTTTACCACTCAAGGGTGGAGAACTTTTTCCATCACATATTCCTCTTCCTCTTCTAGCACGTCCTCCACTTTCTCCTTGTTTTGTTTTTTCCCCATAGTGCCCACCAGCTTTCTAGCATAAAGGGTGGCACTGCTCAAAGCAGCTCCTGAGAGCACTAGAGGAATCTGGTACCGCGCTGCTGGCACACGGTGTCAGGCAGGCCGGGGAGTGGTGCCTGGAAAAGCAACAGGTCGGTGGCTGTGATCTAGCCCATTACTGAGGCAGCGTCCTGCGGGCCAGCCAAGAGGCCTCCCCTCTGCCAAACATTGACTTGAGCCCTTCTAGCCACTCTTTGAGTTTGTTCTGCCCATCAGTGGAACTTCTATCTCATATGTGTGAGTTGGGGTTGATTTGGCATTTTATCTACACGTCCCCAAACAGTTATTTGTGGTGTAAGTTATATGCCCTGAATTCTTTTGTGGGTTTTGTTTGTTTGTTTTGGTCATTGAAGGCCAGAGAAAGCTTTGGGAATTCCAATATCTTGTCTATCAAAGTGTTGTCTTTGTTATGAATGCCAAAAGTCTGTTTTAAAACTCGAAGTTCTTTGATATCTGTACCCATCTGACCTTAAGGCAGGGTTGTGGGAAGGTCCTGGCTGACTGGGCTTGGAGGGCCAGAAGGTAGTAGGAAGTGAACAGGGAAAAGCACAAAGATTAATATTTCAACATATGCCTCTGCCACACCCTCTGCCTTCTGCATTTTCTGATGCATCAGCCCAATAACACCATCCAAAAAGAAAATGGTTAGTCAGATACTACTTGTTCTTCATTCTGGGCCTCACTGCCTTTTTAGGTAAGCTCACAAACCAGTCTCTCCAAAAACTGGGTCTAAACGTGGCTACAGGAAGCTCGCTATGGAGAATTCTTTTTGGGAACTGGAAAGGGTAACCAACTATAGTTTTGTAGCTTATCTGAGGGTTTTCCAAAATGTAATTCACCAGATCAGGAGATCTGTATTATTTAGAATCATTGTTTTACTAACACCTTCAGCCATCTTTAGATCACCTCCCCTTTGGGGAACTGGGTTCTCTACTTTTCAGTATCATAGACAACGTCTTTCTCACAGTCATCTATCAACATTACGCCTTCAGTCTCCAGCAGAAGACTCCATTTATTGCTTCATAAGTTATTTGTAATCAAGTTTCGCATTCTTTGTCTTATTTGGAATATCAGTTGAATTCACCATTTTATCTCTCTTTTAAAATATTAAGTTGCTTTTCTTTCTGGTAGGCTTAATTTTTTTTTTTTTTCTTTTCTTATGGGACACCTCTCTCCTTATTAAGAACAATGGCCTATTAGCAGAAAAGTGAAGTGGAAAGCTTGTCTTGAGCTTGGAAACTAATACACTGAGTGCCCCATTATTAACAGAGATGTAGTATTTCCTGGCGTGGTTGCACAGTCACGGGACTTCCATGCAGAGAGTCCTGTGGCTGGACTCATAGAGCCTAAGGCAGCGCTGGCCTCACCTCCCCCCTAGCATACCATACAGGTCAGCCAACTGCCCAGCCTCGCTCTGTAGCCCTGGGGTCAGTGAACTACAGCTTTACCGCAGCCTGCTGCCCTTTTACAAATAAAGTTTTTTGGAACACAGACACTTATTCTTTGCTGTGCTATCTATGCTTTCGAGCTACAAAGCAGAGCTGGCCAATTGCAACAGAGACCACCTGGCCCACAAAACCTAAAATATTTATGAGGGCCAGTTACACCCCACTAACCCTGGGCATTTCCTAACTTTTTGTGAATTGTACTTGTCCCGTCTTTTCCTATTTTTCAATGGAAGCACTCATTTTTAATTTTATTTATATAAACTCTTTATGTATTAAAGATAATATACAAGGAAGATATGACAAAATCAACAGTAAGCTCTGATGGAAAGACCAGACAAAACATCACTTACTTAAATTCAGATGTGTTAAATTGATAAAGAGAACTCAGCGGTGCCAGGAAACCTACAGAGATTAGAAGTATTCTGCAGGGCAGATGAGGGATAGATAAATTCTTAGGTCCCCCCAAAGCCTCTCCTGGGACACACAGTTACAGATAATATAGTGTGTGTGTGTGTGTGTGTGTGTGTGTGTGTGTGTGTGTGTGTGTGTTGGAGAGAAGGGGAGAAACTCCACGGCCCCTCCTCCAAGGCCAGCTTTCTGTGTGTAAAGCTGAAACAATTGTACACCAAATCTGGTCGGTTATCAATTTGGGAATGAAATTGCATATAATCTGACTACAGAGTGTGGTACCCCAAAGCCTGGGCTAAGTGCCTTTCTCTTTCTTCCTTCCTTCCTTCCTTCCTTCCTTCCTCCCTCCCTTCCTTCCTTCCTTTCTTCCTTCCTTCCTTCCTTCCTTCTTCCTTCCTTCCTTCCTTCTTCCTTCCTTCCTTCCTTCCTTCCTTCCTTCCTTCCTTCCTTCTTCCTTCCTTCCTTCCTTCCTCCTTTCAGATTTTATTTATTTATTTTTAGAGAGAGGGGAAGGGAGGGAAAAAGAGAGGGAGAGAAATGTTGATGTATGAAAGAAACGTCCATCAGTTGCCTCTTGCACACCCTCAACTAGGGACCTAGCCTGCAATCAGGGCATGTGCCCTGACCAGGAATTGAACCAGTGATCTTTTGGTTTGCAGGACGATGCCCAACCCCCTGAACCACACCAGCCAGGGATGAATTTCTTGATTTATTGCTGCAAGACTCAGTACTTTTTAAAAGTAATTGCTTAGGAGCAAACAGGGGCAAAGGCAGAGGGGAGGGCAGGAGCAGAATAGCTTTATCTCCCTTAATCCCCATAATCTCCTCTCAGGCATCCCCTTCTCCTCCCCTCATCATTATCCAAATAATTATCTGTTGCTTTGAAGTGAAATGTATAAATAAAAGCATCTTTGGAAAGCTGCAACTTAATTGATCTATAATACATTATTTAAATGAAAAGGTTGTGCGTGTTATACATGTAGCTTGGAGAAAAGTCTTTGTGCCTTTTTTGCAGTTGTCTTTGGGTTGAAGGGAACAATCTCTCTAAAAGGTGACCAGTTTGGGTGGGCAAATCTGGTCCTGGGGCTGCACACTAGTGGAGGACAGTGTGAGGAGCAGCCCCCTTCCTGGCAAACCCTTGGTGCCCCCAAGTGCCCTTGTTACCATTCACCAGCATTCCTGGTAAATAATAAAAGGAGGTGTGGGGATATCTGCTTGCAATGGCACACTGGGCCCTGGTCCACAGCTCCCAGCTCCCTTGCCCCTCAGCTCCTGTCGTTGAATTGGGCAAAAACAGGTGGCCCTTCAGGTGACGGATGCAGGTGGGCAAGAGTCCAGCAAAGCCCCTCAGGACTGCTCCAGTAGTTTGAAGGCTTCAGCCACAAACTGCAGCCAGTCTATCTCCCTGCGTGTTTTATTTAATGAAGCGATTTTAGTTCAGCCGCTAGGATGTGGGTTTCAACAGCATCATGGGTTAACTTCTGAACAGAATATCTGGAAATAGGGAGTCTTTGTTTTCCTTTAAAAATGTAATGAAAGTGTATCTACCAGATAGATATTAAACCATTTCTTTGTTGCCAAGCTCGGCCTATCAAATTTTACAGACACCGTGGAGATGAATTGTTCTCCAAGGACAACTATACTTTCCGGGCCCTGCCCAAGCCTGAAGCCAGGGAGGGGGGGTCCTCCTCCCCAGTACCTCATCTCCAGAAAGAAGACCAGGGCTGGTCTCAGACCGGCAGGAGACATCAGAGGCTGTTCTTGTTGCTGTTGGATTTATTTTTTCCTACCCTGTGGCTTCCGATTAACCTTTTTAATTTCTCAACATATTTGTATACACGAAAAACCCCTTTTACAGATGCGGTCACTGAGCCCCAAGAGCTGTTATGTCCGGACCCAGGTCCTGTGGCCAGGTGGCACTGAGGGTGCTCCCCAGGGAGGCACAGCAAGAGGACAGGAGGCCAGACGTCTTCCATTCCTGCCCAGGGCTTCCAGCATCTTTCCAGTCACCTTAACAGCAGAGGCTTCTTCTCCGCCTCTGAGCTAAGTGCTTCACGGAGACAAAGAGCACCTTGGCAAGGCTGTGCTGAAGCCTCTGTGCACAGAGGCCCAGCCTCTGCCACCCCAGCAGCGCCCAGCTCCCAACCACTGCCCTCATAGAGACTCTGCAGGCCCCCTTCCTCCATCCGCACGTCTGTGTGCAGTGCCCTGGGAGCCAGTGCCAACACAGCCATCCTGTCCTAGAATGGCCAGTCCACAAATTTTACATCAGGTTTCATATTCCTCCGCCTCCCCGGTACCCTCTGTTGGAATCAGTTGTTGAAACAATTAATTATGTCTATTATTGGAGCAATTTACTAGTTACCCGTGTGTTCGTTTGCCCCACCGTGGGCTCCTGGAAAGCAGGAGCTATTTCTCATACCTCTTTTAACACCAAATCCCTGCACAGGAGGGCCCCAGTGGCGCCCCCACTCCTTTTGGCGGCCAGTCTGATAGCGCTCTTCCCTTTCTGAGGAGCTGCAGTGCCACCCAGTGGCAGGATAGTTGTACTGATGCTGCTCGAGGAAGGTCCTTTCGCCCTACCCCCTGCTGGTGGTAGCCGCTTCCTGCAGGAGTTGAAGGCGACCAACTTCAACCTTCAGGCGCTCCTCTGTACTCCACAGCTAAGGTAAAAATGGGTGTGCAACAGCAGGGAAGCCCACCCAGCGCCGTTGGGATCCTTGGACACAGAGATTTGGCTCTGTATTTCCATATCTGCCTGAGGCTCATGTGGTTCTCCCTGTCCTACTGACCTTTCTCCCTTGTGGGTCTATCAAAACTTCCAAAATTCAGCTCAGACACTGCCTTCTTCTGTCGTCTCTCATATGCTTGCACCTGCAAATATCTAGTTTATGCAGCCCAGATTCACATCCCAGCTTTCCCCATCATCTGTTGTGAGACTGCAGGCAAGTTACTTAACTTCATTGGCCTCAGTTTGTCTATAAAATGGAGAATAACAATAGTACTTGCCTGGCTGGGTTGTGAAGAGCAAATGAATCCATACAGGTAAAGTGTGGGCAAGTGAAGGGCCTGTTGAGTTTGTGCTATTATTATCCCTCAACCAGTGACACCGCCTGGGACAACACGGGATCCACTCCATTTTATTCTCACAGTGATGGCGTATGGCAGGAACTCAGAGGTGCTGCACCTGCCAAATTCATGGGAACAGTCAGCCTTTGACTTGGTTCTTAGTCAGCAGAGGGGGCAGGGGAAGACCCCACTCCTAGTCCTGGCTGTGACACTTTCTCATTGTGTGGCCTTGGACATGCCACACTCATCTCTGGGTCTCCGCTTGCTCATGAGTAAGTCACGGAGGTTAGGCTGTACTGTTACAAAGCTGTGCTGACTCTCATGGGGCCCAGGACTCCTGATTTCAGAAGAGGATGAAGTTTTCCCTCCCTAAACCTTCTCTACCCTCAAGCATTTTTCTTGGGTTGGCCAGAGTTCTAGTTATAGGATGAAGCTTCCCAGCTCAGGCGGTAGATAGGACCCATACTCCAGATAAGGAGTGCAGTTGGCCTTGAGAGAGGGAGGAGCAGCTCCGGACAAGGGATAAGGGTTATCTTCACAGGGTGAAGCCAGAAAGCAGGGATACCTCTGGCCTGGGTTCAGATAGAGGGCAAGAGGGGACCCCACTGTCCAAAAAGGGGATGGGGCTACCCTTGTGCACCAGAGAGAATGAGGAGGGAGGGAGCAGAAACACAAAATCAGCTTTCAGCTTTTGCATCCTGTGTCCAGCCAGCAAATATATGATGACACAGCTATGGAACGAACTAGAAAGTCAAGTTAACAGGGTGGGTCCTCACCTGGGGAGTGGTAGGTCCTGCTCTCTAAGAAGAGTGCCAAAATATCAAATGTAGGGGCCTGGCATCAAAGGTTAAAAACATATTCAAGAAATCTAGGATTTTAATCATATAAACAACCAAATGTCAAGCTCAACTAATTCTCTGGGAGACGCCTAAGAGCTGGAGTGACAGTGCTGTGCAGGGGCCTTGGTTAAAATGCCAAGAAGGGTTCCTCTAAAGAGTTTTGGTTGGGGTCCTGGACCCCTCAGCCGTTGTTGTTGACCATCCTCTTGGAGATTTTGCCAGTAGGCAGGCCATGCATGTGGGTCGGCAGGTGACATATTAGGGTCCAAACTCCTACCAATCTTTGAGGATTCAGTTAACCCCTAATACCAATGACCCTTGGATTATATTTGCACTTTGCCTTAAAATTCTACTTCTGAGTATCTCTCCTAAAGAAATAGCAGTAGGTGTACACCCAGGTTTATTCAAGGAGATCTATCATAGCATTGTTGACAACAGTGCACAATTGGAGGTACTAGAAGCAGTCACCAATAGGAGGCTGCAAGAGATCCACAGATGGCATATTGGACAGATATTAAAGTGGAGATATTAAAGAGTTGCATGGGACTTTGCAATATGACTGGGCATAGTGACTGGTGGTTTTTATTTGCTTATTTTTACTTTCCTGCCTTTCCAAATTTTCGACCATAAAGATGTGTAATTTTTGTAATCCAGCAAATAATTATTAAAGATAATTTATGGCAGTGTCCTTAGCAGTCTCTGAGATCAGTCTCTTGTTTCAACAGTGTTTGAAAGGAACAGACCCAGGGATGCCCCTTCTTCTGGCCTCCAGCCACTACCCAACCTCTTTTCCAGTCACACCCTCAGAACCATCTCAGCCTCTGAGACCAGCCCCACCTGCCTCTGAGACCAGCCAACGCTGTTTTCTCGGCTTAGCTCCTTATTGCCAAGCAACCATAAGCTCCCAAGTTTGTCAGAATTATTCCACCAGGGTGGGAGGTCGTTATCAACTTTCTGGTCAACTTGCATCTTCAGGTCTCCTACACCCACCTCTCCCTGGGTTTCCCTTTCAACCTCAGTGATGTGGCTTTGGAGGGCATGGGCCACTTTTTTGGTGAGTTGTCCAAGGAGAAGCATGAGGGCACAAAACATCTCTTGAAGATGCAAAGCCAGCGCAGTGGCCACTGTGCCCTCTTCAGGACTTACAAAAGCTGTCCCAAGAAGACTGGGGTGAAACTCAGACATGTGGAAGCCTGCCTGGTCAAAGAGAAGAAACTGAATCAGGCCCTTTTGGATCTGCATGCCCTGGATTCCGCCCACACAAATCCCCATCTTTGTGACTTTCTGGAGAGCCCCTTTCTAGTTGAGGAGGTGAAATTCATCAAGAAGCCGGGTGACCACCTGACTAACTAAGCAGGCTGGCTGGCTTCCAAGTGGGGCTGGGTGAGTATTCTTCAAAGGGCTCACCCTTAAGCATAAGTAGGAGCCTTTGGAGCCGAGAGGCCTTTGAGGGGCCCCTCTGCATACCCCTGGTGTTGGGCTTCTGCTGGAGCCTCTTCTTGTAACCATTAGGCCTTTTGACCACCCTGGAGCCCTCTCTAATTCCATGGACTAATTTGAAACAATAAAGCTTTTTTGCAACAGCAGAAAATGAGAAAAAAAATAATCTGGCACCTAAAGAACTTGAACTGAAAACTTGTCAGTAAGTTATTTGTAATTCAGATAGAAATATCTAGTGGATATCCTAGGTGCGAGCTTGTTTCCACTCGCCTTCTCCTGTTATCCTCACAATACTCCTAGGAGTTTGGGATTATTACCCTATTTTATGAGGACAACTGAGGCTCAGTGAGTGTGTGACTGACTGAAGCTCCATGTCAAGTTATAGTAAAAGAGGCATAAATTCTAAGGGTGTTGAAAATTTTGACCTGAAATATGGAGCAGCAGAGATGTTCTTAGAAAAACTTGGGTGCATCTTTTTGTTCCAGGCAGGCAAAAAGACCTCATAGCATGATGCAAGCATACTCTCTTTGGAGGGCAATTACTGAGCTGAGTGTCCTGGGTACTTCAGGTACCAATCAGATGGTCACTGGGAGCCTCTGAGATGGATTTGCCCTGATCCACCACAAGAGTGAAGACTCCTGCTGATCCTTCATGCCCCCTGTTCAGAGAGGCCTTCCCAACCTGCCATTCATTCCACTCCCGGGGGGACTCTCACTCCCTCTTTTGTTTGAACTAGAAGGAGAACTTGATTGGCTTAAGACTGGGTTTTTGACTTTCTGTGCTACTCAGAGAGGGGCCAATACGGCATTGTTCTTGGTTACCACGTAACTTAAAGGGAAACCTTTGTAATGTCCACAGCCCTTGATGTCTTACAAATGAAGCAGAAGGATGTCCTCAAATTCCTTGCAGCAGGAACCTACTTGGGTGGCACCAACCTTGACTTCCAAATGGAACAGTACATCTACAATAGGGAAAGTGATGGCCTTCTGCAACATAAATCTGGAGAGAACCTGGGAGAAGCTTCTGCGGGCAGCCTGTGCCATTGTCGCCATTGAAAACCCTGTTGGTGTCCGTGTCAGCAAGCTGTGCTGAAGGTTGCTGCTGCCACTGGAGCCACTCCTGTGCAGGCCGCTTCACTCCAGGAAACAACACTAACCAGATCCAGGCAGCCTTCCAGGAGCCGAGACTTCTGGTGGTTAACGATCCCAGGACTGACCACCAGCCTCTCACAGAGGAGTCTTGTGTTAACCTGCCTACCACTGCTCTGTGTCACACAGACTCCCCTCTGCACCGTGTGGATACTGCCATCCCTGGCAACAACAAGGTGGCTCATCCAGTGGGTCTGCTGTGGTGGATGGTGGCCCGGGAAGTTCCATGCATTTGTGGCACCATCTCCTGTGAACGCCCATGGGAGATCCTGCCTAATCTCTATTTCTACAGAGGTCCTGAAGAGATTGAGAAGGGACAGCAGGCTGCTGCTGAAAAGGCTGTGACCAAGGACAGCTCCAGCTCCCAAGTTCACTGCCGGTCAGCCTGAGGTCACTGACTGGTTTGAAGGTGCAGGTGCCCTCTGTGCCTGTTCGGCAGTTTCCTACTGAAGACTGGAGCCTGCAGTCCCCACTAAGCAGGCCACTGAGTGGGTAGGAACACCCACTGAGTGGTCTTCAGCTGTTCTTCCACAAAATTTTAACAGACTGGACCCCAAATAAGGTTGACAGAAAATAAAATTTCTGAAAACAAAAAAAGACTGAGTTGTTGAAATTGTTGTACAGAGGCTAGCATATCCAGACAGTCATACCCACCACAACTGCATGCAACAAGGAAGAAGCTACTGTCAAAAAAGAAAACCAAGGAAGTCATGTCTTCTACCTGGATAAAATAGTCAATATTTCCTTTATGCCTTCTGGATTTATTGACATGCACAGCTGCTAAGACTATGAAAATACTTTTTAATACATTTTCAAGGACTTCATGTGTCAGTCAGCCTCCATGATAGCCCTTATGATTCCTGCTCCTAATATTCACAACCTCATATAATCTCCGCCTTCATAGTGCCAGAGTTAGTGCAATGTGACTGAAAGAATATGGCAGAACTAATGGTCTGTCACTTCCGGCAGTAGGTTAGATACCAGTGTACCTTCAGTCTTGGGCTCTCTTTCTCTTTTGGGCCCCTCACTCTGGCGGAAGTTAGCTGCCATATTGTTAGGACATTCAGAAAAGCTAGGAAGGTGCCCCTGGCGAGGAAGAAGGCCTTCAGCCAACAGCCACTGGAATTGAGGCCTTCCAACAACCACCTGAGGGATCTTGGAAATGAGTCCCTTTCTGGTTGAAACTTCAGATGTCTGCAGCCTGGGCTTCCATCCTGACTACGGCCTCATAAGAGACTTTGAACCAGAACTATGCAGCTGCTAAATTTTGGGTTAAGTTGTTATACAGAAATAGAGAACTAATCCAGTTTGTTGTTTTTTAAGATGGGTAAATTTCGGGTCCATTTTGGAACCTATTTTCATTCACACTATGAGGTATAGATCAAACTCTGTTTTAAATGGTCAGTGGTATCAACATCATTTATTGAGATTTCCATCCTTTCTACTCCAACTTGAAATGCTACATTTTATTTATTATTTAACCATATTATAGAGAGACTCTTGGTGTCTTGGTGTCCAAACTCCCTTTTCCAGGCTAGTACACTTACCTCCTTGCTGCTGGGACCCTTGACTGCTAAAGCCCATACTTGCATTGTTTTAGGGAGTGTTGACCTCAACTTACAGGAGCTGGCTTGCCCAGCGATTCCTGGGAAGTCCACCGCACCCCACCCCATGCCTGCCACTGACTGATGGATACAGGGTGTACTAGGCCACTGAAGCTGGAAACAACTTCTGTGTTGCCAGTCATGCTCCAGAGCCCATGAAGGAGCAGGCTGAGGCTAGGCTTCTGCTGAATCCACAGCTTGCCCGGCTTCTTCCCCCGTCCTATCTTGCTTTTCTTATTCCTCACAAGTTCTGAGAACTCTCCCTCAGCAAATCACTGCACAAGAATCTCAGAGTCAGGCTGTGCTATGGAGCCCTCCTGAAGTTATGTGTATACGAGGCTGTTTCTGGACCCTTTGCTCTGATCCATTGATATTGTCTCCCAGTGTCACAGTGTTTTGATTGTTTTAGCTTTTTAAAAAATCTGATCCAAAAAGTTGCCACTCATTATTTTTTATTTAACTCAACAAATTGCAGTAAAATGTACATGACACAATATTCATATTTTAATCATTTATAAGTGTACAATTCAGTGGCTTGAATCATTCTCAATGCTGTGTTCCCATCACCATTATCTATACCCAAAATTTTTTCATCATCCCCAACAGACTCTGGACCCATTGAACAATAATGTCTCTATCCCCTCATCCCCCAACTCTTCATAAGCTC
Organism: Macrotus californicus; assembly: GCA_007922815.1. Classification (NCBI taxonomy): domain Eukaryota; kingdom Metazoa; phylum Chordata; class Mammalia; order Chiroptera; family Phyllostomidae; genus Macrotus; species Macrotus californicus. The sequence goes on along the minus strand of VMDR010005079.1, from coordinate 7,405 downwards.
TATTTGCTTTCTGTCTCTATGAATGTAGGTATTCTAGGTATATTAGATAAGTGGAATCACACTATATTTGTCCTTCTATGTCTGTCTTATTTCACTAAGCATAATGCTTTCAAGGTCTACCATGTTGTAGCACATATCAAATTTCATTCCTTTTGATGGCTGAATAATATTCCAATGTGTTTATATATCACAGTGTGTTTATCAGTTTATCTGTTGCTGGACACTTGGGTTGCTTCAACCTTTTGGCTATTGTGAATAGTGCTGCTATAACCTCTGCTGTCCACATACCTGTTGGAGTCCCTGCTTTCAATTTTTTGGGAGGCATGTAACCTTGCTTACTTTTTTTTTTGTTTTATAAACAGAAGTGAGATTGTTAGATCATATGGTAATTCTATATTTCACTTTTCAAAAAACTTGTGACAAAAAAATCACATAACACATCACTTACCACCTTAACTATTTCTAAGTGTACTAGTAATATTAAATATATTCACATTTTTGTGCAACTAATCTTTAGATATTTTTAAGCTTGCAAAACTAAAACTCTATACCCATTAAATAACAATTTCCTGTTTTCCTCTCCTCCCAGACCCTGGCAACTACCATTCTACTTTCTATCTTTATGAATTGACTTATCTACACATCTCATATAAATAGAATCTGACAATATTAGTCTTTTTGTGACTAGTTTATTTCACTTAGCAAAATGTATTCAAGGCTCATCCATGTTGTAGTATGTGTCAGAATTTCCTTTCTTTTTAAAGCTGAATAATATATCCCTACATTTAACATTCTGATGAATCCCCAAACTGTTTTCCACAGTGGTTATACCATTCCACATTTCCACCCAGCAATGCATAAGGTTCCAGTCCTTCCACATCCTTGCTAACACTTGTGACTTTCCTCTTTTTTCCAAATTAATGGGTGTAAAATGGCATCTCATTGTGGTTTTGAATTTCCCCAATGACTAATTATGTTGCCACTCATTATTATTTATACATTCATTTTTTATTTTTGAAAATATTTCATTTATTTATTTTTAGAGAGGGGGAAAGGAGGCAGAAGAGAGAAACTCGATGTCGGAGAGACACATCCATCCGTTGCCTCTTGCCCGCCCCCAACTGGGGATCCTGCATATGGCAACCCAAGCATATGGCCTAACTGGGAATCCAACGAGACCACCTTTCTGTTCGCAGGCCAGCACTCAATCCACTGAGCCACACCAGCCCAGGCTCTACATTCATTTTTTAAAGTCTCATTTGGAATCCATTCCTTAAAAATTCAGAGTGGCTTTTACTGGAGGGCATAATATCTACAGGTTAATTTGAGGAGATTCAGCATATCTTCCGGTTGACTTTCGTGACTTTGGGAATGGATAGGGGGTGTTGAGAGCTTTTCCCCTTGTAATTCAGATGGTGCAGCCTCTGACAGAATACAGTCATTGTCCTAAGGCAGTGGTTCTCCAATAATCACTGGGGAGCTACTAAAGACAGCGGAGGCTGTGGCTAGTTGTAGTGGATGGGCCCTGGACCTTTGCATTTTTACCAAGTTCCCAGGTGATTCTGATATCCACCAAAGTGTGAGAACCACTGAGGAGTCAAAACGCTTTGTTTCCAGGTGAAGGGGAAAGTTCACATTCTGGAGCGGCACAACCCGGGGGCAAGGGCGTCCACACCGAGGACGGCTGCCGAGATGCGGGCTCTGGCCCACGTGGGGTTTGGGCCAAGCCCTGGCGTTCCGATGAGGTTCGATGGCTCTCTCTGCCAGCTGGGATAGCCCGGAGGATTGACGGGAGCTGGACTCCCGGATCCTCACCTGAGTCGCCAGCGCCTGCTGAGCGCCCTTTGGGCAAGTCGCGTGCCCTCTCCGCGCTCCAGCTCTGCGTCTGTGCAATGGGCGCTCTCTGCTCCTTGGGCTGGTGGAGGATCCCGAAGTGTTCCGACGGTACCAAGCTGGGACACCCAGTGTGACGGGTGCCAATTTGCCACTACTTGGAAAAGTTCTAATTTATTAGTGTCAGAGTTGGGACCTGTAGAGAGTTAAGAGCCCTCTCGTCCCTCCCTGGCCTCCTCCTTTCTGCTAGACCTCAGGACCTTAGTCTGGGACGCTGATTTTCCACCCCTACCCCACCCAGTAAGTGGCCATCCTTCGAAAAATCTCACTTTCACGGCGAGGGGGAGGCGGAGGCGGAGGCGGAGGCGGAATGGGGAAAACCTCCTTCCCGGCGCTGGTGCGGGACCCTGGCTCAGAGTCCGGGCGCCAAGCGCTGGCCTACACTAGGCTTTAACCAGGTGCGGCTGCGCGGCTGCGGCCAAGTGAGCCCTCTGCTGGTAGCCGCCTGCGTTCCCACTGCCGGCTGTACTGTAGCAACCCCGGCTATGAATTTGCCGGTGGCTCCCAACTCTCCTGGAGACGGGTGCAGCTTCCCGCAGCCGGGGCCTAAGTGCGAGCTTCTGTATTCCTGTGCTTCTTCCCATTGGCCAAACTCATCTGAAAGCAAATTGATGCAAATCATAAAGAGCAAATGCGGGGGGCGGGGGGGCGGAGGGTGGAGCTTGGGTCTGGAGGGCAAATGGAAGTTGTGTGACACAGACAGGCGGCTGAAATATGCAAATAACTATTGTATACTACTAAAAGTATGTTACTTCTAAAGAATTACAATCACATACATTGAGTATATTGCTTTTTCACTTATATTTCACAAAATGATTTAATTTGCTCATGGATCTTTAGGATTAGATTGCAAGAATGCTGAAACTTAAAAAGAACTTAGAGAACATAAGGTCCCATATGGATGATCCATTTTACAGATGTGAACAACAAGTCAAGTATTTTGGACTAGGTCTCACACAGCTTGTGGACCTGGTAGCTGGGCCCCTGTTTGCCTCCCTGTGTTCTGGCCCTCACACCAACCAGGCTTATTCCCTCCAGGACTGTCTTTCACAGCCGTGTAAGACCCTGAGTACTGGTGGCCCCGCTTCCCAGAGAAATCCTAGCAGGGGCCTTTCTCCCGCTTTCCTCCAGGCAGGCCTTTGTGGGGTGGCAGGGCCATGGGCAGACTCCAGACCTTGCAGGCTGGCTGCTCTGAGGCCCTGGGCTCCCTTTCCAAATTCCTGGGCACTCTGATTCATCTGGCAAATCCTCACCTAGCCAGAGGGGGCTGCTCTCTCCCTCCCTCCTTGCCTGTACCTGGGACATTGGGTGCTAATAGCACAGCCCTGGCCACACTGTTTTATGTGACCTATTGACTCATCCAAGCTCAAAGCTCAGCTCAAATGCATCTTTCTTCCCCTAATAGGAACAATCACTTACTGTAACTAAGCGAAGACATTGATTTGCTGTTCAGAGTCATTAGGTGTCAGTCATTAGGCCTCCCCTCTATGAGCTCTGGGAGCTGGGGCAGATACTGCATCATACCTGTCTTGGCTCCCCCAGCAGCTGGCCTTCTTGCTTAGAGTCGGGAAAGCCTCTGATTACTGCGTTAAGCTCCTGTGAGAAGAGCTGTGTTCTGAGTGGAAATGGCCTCTGTCGATGTAAGAAACGTCCAAACCTGCAGAAAATTTTATCAGAGTTTATGTGAGCCAAACTGATGACTTATGCTAGAGAGCAAAATCTCAAGTGCCCCCAAGAACAACAGTTTTGCAGCTTCTTTTATACATTTGAAACTAAGGAGGAAACTAATAAAGATTACATGGAGGTGGGAGAAGAAAGGTGGGAACTGGATTACTGGAGAGTTAACAAGATTACATGTTCTCCAAAGTGTGGTTGCAGTTTATTTCAAAGGTGTGTTAACCTAATAATCCCACAATCTAGAGGATCTGTGGGTCTCTTTCTGTTGGTTATTATTTACTGTGACTCCTTTTTTTCCAAATTATAACAGAAGGCTTGTATAGAAAGTCACAAAGGTAGTAGAAGTTAGCCTGCTGGCCTGTGTGGGCTCAGGAAACAAGGTACAGAAGCAAAATAAGGTCCCTTGGAGCTAGAGAGGGAAAGGCAAAGGCAACATGCTTGGGGAGAGGATGGAAGAAGAGAGGGATGGGTTTCTCCCTAGAGGGAGAGCACTATTCTGACTCTTGTTGTTATTATTTTATTTTCTCCTAAGTCTGGTCATTATTGACTGTGTGCAGGAAATTGTACTAGAAAATTTATTGGAGTAATTTTAAGGGTAGGATATCATTTTCTAACAGAAAGGATTTTTGTTCATCTTACAAATGTGTAAAATCACTAATTATCTCACCACCCTAAGATAACCGTTATTAGTATTTTATTTTTTTGTTTTTAATTTTAAAATTTTTTATTGATTATGCTATTATAGTTGTCACAACTTTTCCCCCTAAGCTCCCCTGCCCAGCACCCCCAACTCTGTCCAGCGACCCCCCCCCTTTGTTCATGTCCATGGGTCATGCATATGAGTTCTTTGGCAACTCCATTTTCTATGATTGCTCTTAACATCCCCCTGCCTATCCTGTAACTATCAATTTGTACTTCTTAATCCCTTCACCTTTTCCCCCATTCCCCTAGACCCCCCTCCCTACTGGCCACTATCCCAAGGGTCTCCACATCTATGATTCTGTTTCTGTTCTGTTTGTTTGCTTAGTTTGTTTTTTAGATTCAGTTGTTGATATTTATGTATCTATTGCCATTTTAATGTTCATAATTTTTTTTAGCCTCTTAACTATTTTATATTTATCTACACACACACCACCAACAGCTATCATTTTCACTTTATAAATGAAAAGTTCAAGTCAGGTAACAGACCAATGCTTCTAAGTGTTGGTGCTAACTCGTGCACACTCTCTTTCTCAGGGCAGTTGGCAGAGGAGCCCAGGTCCTCATACTTTAACTCCTAGAACCTACAGGCTTCTGACATACAGGTAGAGGTGCCAAAGAACCTATACTCAGACCAGAAGACAGAAGTACTTGTGAGCATTTAATGAACTACCCCCCGTGTGGCTTCAAGCTACCAGCACACAAGCCCCACCAATTGTCCTAATCTTCTCCTCAGCTCTTCTGTTGAAGACTTTGGCCTTCACAATGACAGGCTGCTGTGGGAGCTTTCCCTTCCCCAGAACTTTGTAGCAGCCCGATTGCACCACATCAGTGACAGGAGCGGCTCTGGTCTTGTTTTTGGCAGCGTTGACCCGTGTCTGCTCACTGACCAAGGTCTGCAGTTTATCCAGGTTGACAGTGGGGCAGAAGCTCTGGCTCCTCTGTAAGTGGTAGTGCCTCATGCCAACTTTCCCAAAGTAACCTGGGTGATATTTGTCGAAGTTGATCCTTTGATGATGCAAGCCCCCAGCATTACCTCGGCCTCCCAGGTGCTACCTATGCTTGCTGATGTGGCCGTGGTCGTGGCTCATGTGGCCTCGAAGTTTCTGGGTCTTCTTCAGTCTGGATGGCATGTCGGTGGCTGAGATGCAAAAGCTAACATTCATAGTTTTGATCTTCTTTTTTTCTTGAATAAGCAACTTTAACATTTCTTATAATAATGGTTTGGTGATGATGAACTCCTTTAGCTTCACCTTGTTTGCGAAGCACTTTACCTGTCCTTCCATTCTAAATGAAAGCTTTGCTGGGTAGAGTAATCTAGATTGTAGGTCCTTGCTTTTCATCACTTTGAATACTTCTTGCCAATCCTTTCTACCTTGCAAAGTTTCTTTTGAGAAACCAGCATGACAGGAGTTCATGGGAACTCCTTTGTAAGTAATTATCTGCTTTTCTCTTGCTGTTTTTAAGATTCTCTCTTTATCTTTAACCTTTGGCATTTTAATTATGTGTCTTGGAGTGGGCCCCTTTGTATCCATCTTGTTTGGGACTCTCTGTGCTTACTGGTCTTGTATGTCTATTTCCTTCACCAAATCAGGAAAGTTTTCTTTCACTATTTTTTCAAATAGATTTCTAATTTCTTGCTCTTCCTCTTCTCCTTCTGGCTCCTCTATGATGTGAATGTTGGAATGCTTGAAGTAGTCCCAGAGGCTGCTTTCACTATCCTCAGTTTTTTTGGATTCTTCTTTCATCTTGTTGTTCTGTTGGTTGTTTTTTGCTTCTTTATGTTCCAAATCATTGATTTGGTTCTCAGCTTCATTCACTCTAATGTTGCTTCCCTGTAAATTGTTCTTTATTTCAATTAGTGTATCCTTTATTTCTGACTGGATCTTTTTTATGCTGTTGAGGTCCTCACTAAGTTCCTTGAGCATCCTTATAACCATTATTTTGAACTCTGCATCTGACAGATTGCTTACCTACATTTTGTTAAGTTCTTTTTCTGGAGTTTTGATTTGTTCTTTCATTTGGGCCATGTTTCTTTGTCTCCTCCTTTTGGCAGCCTCCCTGTGTTTGTTTCTATGTGTTAGGTAGAGCTACTCTCACTCTATGTCTTGGTAGCATGGCCTAATGTAGTGAGTGTCCCGTAGGGTCCAGTGGCACAGCTTTCCCCAAGCTGGGTACTAAAGGCGCACCCTTTCTGTGGGTTGAGCACACCCTCCTCTTGTAGTTAACCCTTGATTGCTGTTGGCAAGTCAATGGGAGGGATTTACCCAGGCCATCCAGCTGCAAGGATTGGCTGTGACCACTGACCACCAGCGTCCACCCTCCGTGGAGATCAGCTATGCAGGGGCAGGGTGGTGGTGCTCCAACATGATCTGTAGCTGTTGACTGGGTGTGCAGGCTCTGGAGTTTCCCTGGTGGTGCAGGCCAAGTTCAGCCCCCTCCTATGTTTTGCCCAGGGCTACCCTGCCTGGTCCATAAAGCAATCTGAGATGACTGCTATTTGTGCTGGGCTTGGAGGTTCCCAGGTGAAACCAAGCTGTGAATCTAGGCTGGCTGCTGCTAGTGCTGGGCCTGGGGCCACTTATCAAGAGGTAAGGGGGCTGGAGCTCACTGAGGCCAGTTGTTACTTTTTGAGAGAATTTAGGAAGTTGTGAAGCATAAGCCAAGAACCAGCTATTCATATGGAAAATTCTCTGTTAACAGCTTGGGTGGGCCTGTAAGTTGGGTCAGAAGAGTCTCAGGGGATCTCCAGGGCAGAGCAAACAGTGTTAGCCAGGTTGATGGAGTCTCAGATATGGTACTCATCTACCTGCTCTGTGGCTCAGTCTGGATGGATGTGGTTCCTTTAATTCTATAGTTGTCAGGCTTCTATTCAACTTGATTTCTGATGGTTCTGAGTGATGGTTGTTGTATATTTTAGTTGTAATTTTGAGATGTGGTTGTGTTAGGAGGTGAATCATGTTTACCTATGCTGCCATCTTGACCAGAAGTCACTGTTAGCATTTTAGTGGATATATTTTCAGTGATATTTCTACCATATGTAAATATATAAAAAAGGATCATATTGTGATTGACTAGTTTCACTTATCAATATGGTGTGACTGTTTCTCTATGCCTTGAGAGGGAGAGGCAGAGG
>VMDR010005078.1:22500-54437 GCA_007922815.1 Macrotus californicus | reverse complement strand
CAAGGCCCTATGTGCTTTCTCTCTTGCTGTTCATTTCAGTCAGATTTTAGAAATGTTTCAGCCTTCAAGAGAACTACTCTGTCAATCAATGTAGGAGTTCTATAAAAAAAATGGCAGTGAATATTTCCTAAAACAGGTCTGTATTTTTAAAAATGGTTGGAAATCTTTTATCAAAATACTCAGTGAATTGAAAACCAGGTATCTTTAGGCTTTGCAACAACTACAAACAAAGGCACATTAATCCCTACAAAAGCAGAGAAAATAACAAATTAAATAATGAGACCTCAAACAATATACAAGATTTAATTTAAAAATTTTGTGAATGCCTTTCAAGTGACTTGTAGAAAAAAAATCTTTTGATCAAATTCTTTTTTTTATAATTGGATTATATTATGTACTAGAATGGAATGAAATTAAAAGCTCTGTGAATTTTGTGGCATCTATTTGCAAAACACTAAGAACAATTATGTGTGGACTCTAATGAATAAACTGAACTAACAAGCAAAATAGAGACAGACTCATAGATAGAGAGCAGGCTGACAGCTAAGGGGTGGGGGTGAGGGGGTGGAGGGATCAAGCAAAAAGGAAAAAGGACTCATGGACCTGGGCAACATTGCGATGATTGTGGGGGGTGGGAGAGGCATGAGGGATAAATGGTAATGGAAAAAATATAATAAAAAATAAAAACAATATGAATAAAGAATTTATGTTATGAGCTTTGTTTTATAAAATAGGTATAGAAAAGAAAGTCTAAATTGAGGCAAAAGAAAGTATCTATAAAGTATAAAAACATTTGAGTTGATACATTTATATATTTCACAAAAATTAGAATTGAGAATATCCTCCAATTGATAAGGAATATCCTCCTTAGTAGAATTTTCTCTGAGCTTACCAATTAATTCAGCACCTCTAAATATTTACTCAACATGTTATATAGTCTACAGAGAAAAGATAGTACGTGTCCTTTTCAAACATATTCGTATCAAATGTAACTGAAGATTGAAGTCAATTTTTGAATAATTAAAAAAATAAGACTATATTGAAATACATTCTCAAGAACACTGTTAGTCAATCAGTATTAGAGAAAGGTATGACTTGTGCTACTTTTTAATATTTAGACAATGAACATAAATAACTTTTATACTTTCCTTTAATCTCCAAGGACATATGTGCCTTTATTTTTAGCTATAATTATAGTTTAAAATAATTTATGCTAAAAACTCTTTTATACATCAACCAATGTAAGTAATATAGCCAGTGAATAAATATTTCAAATACATAATTCTAATTAATTTTAGTATTCTCTTTCATTCTCAAACATGTTTTGTTTTGGTGTCTTATTCTGCTCAGGCTGCTGTTACAAAATGTCCTAGACTGGGTGGCTGAAAGAACAGACATTTATTTTCCTATAGTCTTGGAGCCTAGAAGTCTGGCGAGAGCTGTCTTCCTGGTGCGCAGGCAGTGTGTCCTCGTGTGGTGGGGAAAGAGACACCAAGTTCTCCGATAAGGACACTAACCCCACTATGAGGGCCCCACTCTCATGGCCTCATCTATATATGACAGTAACTTCCTAAAGGCCCCACCTCCAAATACCATTGCATTGTGGGTTAGGACTTCAACATATGGACTTGGGGGTGGGGGAGACACAACTTAATCCACAACACCTGGGCAATACATTTTGGGGCGCCATACTTATAAACATCATTATCATGGATTCAGAAATATCTGGCTCATTGCCATTAGGTTCCAGATGCATGGTCCTTGCTGGTCTTTGGTTGTCTACATCTAGGTCCACTGCAACCAAATAGAAAGGAACGTGTTTCCCTGTAAACTGTTTTCTAGGAACAAATCTTTCTTTGTGTTCTTTTCCCTGTCTGTGAAAGCTCTCTACGCTCTTAGCTGTTTCTGTGTTCCTCTGGGGGATACGGTCCTTCATTTTCATCTTGCTGGGGGTCATGTGACTCTGTGAGCCTGCCTTTGAGCATTTTGCCTAGACAGCTCATCCTACCATTGCTGCTGTACTGGTCGGATGCTGTGATGAATGTGGAGTTTCTCTGTGAGGCTTGTACCCTCCTTGGGAAGCTAGCCGATGGTTCTCTGTGGTCTGGGATATCCTCAAAGTCATTGGGTTTTTTAAGGTTCCTTCCCACTCCTGGCAGTTGCCTGAGGAGATGGGCCCTGGGCTCCCATTCAGGGATCCATCATCATCTAAGGTGACCAGTCACTTCCTCTCTTACTTCTTCCTCCCAGAAAGTTGACTTGATCTTTTTCTTGCTAAAGAACTAGCTCTTAAGTCATTCCACATTATTTACATAAACATAGTTTAAAATCTGGCTCTCATATTTTTTAAAAATGCTTTTGGAACGCTCTATCAAATAGCATCACACTTGCAATCAAATGCCTTGGGTTTCTAGATTATTGTGGCTAACATGAGCTTAAAAACAGCAATAAAAAATGAAATGACTTCATTGTTTATGTATCTACCCTTGTCCAGAATAACGAAAGCTGGTGGCTCCATAGGGGATGGCAACGAGAATGCTGGAAGGACAAGCCTTAGTCATTACCTCAAAATGTCCTGCCAAAAACGCTGGAATTTTAAGACTGAACAAAATCCTTATAAATTATTCATCAAGTCCACCCTTCCGTCCAGTGCAAAGTGAGACCCAGGCAGACTGAGTAATTTCCATTTAAGACTGTACAGGTTCTGAACAGCAGAGGTAGGACGACAGTGAACTTCACCTCCATCAACTACAGAATTCTTTCCACTGATTTACACTGTTTCCTCCCAGATACATTTCAGCGTTTCCTGAACTGCTCTCCGAAGGTGATATCAAGAATGGAATGTGGGCCTTCAGGTGCAGTCAGAGTAGGGCAGAATGCTGGTGGGCTGCTGCCTTCCGCACACGACTGCTCTCTCAGTGCAGACCAAGACTCTGGAGAGAGTCTCGTGTGGGTGCTGCTTCGCCGTAAGCACGTGCATTCATTTTGGTGACGCTGTTGAACCCAGTCTCTTCTTTCCATGTCATGTGCTTAGTTTGCGAAATTGCATTCAAACTCTGGGACATCGGAGTGTCATGGAATAAAGTTGCTGTAATAATTCACATTGCTGAGGGAAAGGGAAATAATTTACACGATAAAAAGGAAGCCCTTTCCAATTAGTGTATAATCTAAATCTTAACTGCTTAGTAAAAAACATTTTCTCACAATGATGAACCAAGTTTCCTTCCAAAGGTCTTCATTTTCAAGTAGAACTTTTCAGGTATAGGTACCACATTCTCCCTAGCTCCAGGATCCCAGTACATTGGCCGTTCCCATGAGCCACCTTCACATCTTGGCAAAGCTGTGGGAGCCATGTCAGAATTTTCAGGGAAAATAGTCCTAAAACCGTTTTATAATAAGGCCAATGCTACATTGACATATGAGCAGGTTTAGTGGTCTTTTGAAGCATGAATTTGTTTCTGCATGGCGCTTAATTGTTTCAGTTGGGTTGGTCACCTGATACAGAATTTCAAGGTATTGTTATTTCTGTTATTAACTCCCTCTTCCTCTATTTGTGGTCCGTAATGCAACAAACAAGTCAGAATGTGATCATCTTAAGAAATGCAGGCCCCAGGCAGCAAATGCATCTTTCTTGTTTTATTATCTAAACAGGAGAGCTGTCTTGTTTAGTCCAGATTAATGGTGTGCTTTTGTGTCTCTGCTCTGCGTATTCATCAAAACTTCCTTAAACAATAAGACCTTAAAATGTATTTAATATGCACAAAGCAGATTTTTCCTTTTTCATAAACTTTTCGTCTGCACGAGAAAAAAATAAATCTGTTAAGGACGTTATTACAATTTTAGGGCCTGAGTTATTTTAAAAAAAGCAACACATGGAAATAAAAATGAGAAATAATAGGAAATTTAATGCAAATGTAAAATAATTCCTGTAATTATTTCCTGCAGTGCTTTATCTTTTGAAATAGGGTATTTATATGGGTGCTTTGCTTTAAAAAACAACAATACGTTGTATATAAACCAGAGAGCATGCATAGCAGCTCTGTTTAGAAAATAGCAAAGTACCATGTAAAAGGCCTCTGTTTAGTTAGCCCACCCACCAACTAGGGGGAAAGCAAAAATGAAAAAGGAGGGTGGAGTCTCTGGGTTGTTGCACTATGTCAAACTTGGGACTTCATTCTCTAAACAATGCTCCCCAAGTGAGGCTTTAGAGTAATTATTCAATGTATTTATTCAGGTAGGTACCTAATTTGAAAATTCAATCCAACATAACATTCCTTGCTTTTTTATTGGTTTGTTTTGTTTCTAAAATGCGTTCTTCCCCTGATGTAATGGGACAAACTAGAGAGAAATAGTAACAATGACATGCTTTACTTTGCGCTCTGTTTTCTAACTTCTACAATTTTTGTTTGTTTGTTTCATGCTAACTACAACCTTCTGTGGGAAGAGAGGGAATGTGAGGAAACTTTGGCTCCACATATAAACGACTAGATCAAGTTCACATACACATAGGCTTTCTGTGACGGAGTTTGGGTGATGTTCCAGGTTTTCTGATTCTCAGATTCCTGCTTTTTGTTGTTGTTGTTGTTGTTAGATGACACCGGGTACACAATGTTTTTATTTGTTGTCTTTGCTGTGAAATTGTATGTATTAAATAAAAATGACCATGAAAAGTTGACCTATTGCTTTGGGGCGCTGTTAAGACCACTAAACTTGACGTTGAGTCCCCCAGAGTCTGCCTGTCTGTCTCCCTGCCAGGGATCACGTGGTTGTCCTCAAACTATATGCCTGTGAGACTAAACTCTTTGTCTCTCTCCTGGTACTATTTCCTCTGTCTCACTCATGTGCACTCAGCATGCTGGAAGGGACATCCCAGGGGAGCAGTCACTGCCTGGCCACTGGGGCTCTGCTCACCTCCCTGCCCACCACCAGGGCGAATCTAATGTCCCGTCTACTCTGCCTCACCCATGTCGTGTCCCACTCAGTTGACCTTAAATCTCAGCTCTTAGATGCTTCTTTTTTTCCCTTCAAAGTTTCTACCTGCAGGGACCCTTCTGGAGCAGCTCTCCTACACACACCTTCATCCTACACCTTACTTTGTGTGAAAAAGCCAGAAGCCAGCTAGCCACTTTTATCCTTGCAGCCAAAGCCAACCAAAGTTTTGCCCTCGATTCTTACCATAATCTGAATGAAGCTCCCCCCCACTTCTCCCTAGTTAATATTAATCACCACTGATTGTATAATGTAGTGGTATGCCCTATTATGCTAAAATAATGTATATCTGCCACCCAAACCTTTCCTTCCAGACTCATCCATCCCACTTTCTTCTTAACATACCACAGGGGCATTTATCAGTCAGGTTCAGCCAGAGAAAGAGAACCAGCAAGAGATACACATTAAGAAATATATCACAAAGAATTGGCTCATGTGGTTGTGGGGACTGGTTAAGGTAATCTCCTTTACCAAAGTCAATCTGTCATGGACATGACTCACCTCAGCAAAATACCTTCACAACACTTTTAATGTTTGATTGGCTAACTGGGTCTACAGCCTAGCCCAGCTGATACATCAAAAGAGCACCACAAACATCTAAAGGATGGAAGTCCTTGCTGAGCACCTGCTCCCTCCCCTCAGCACGCTCCACTTGCAATAGGCAACACCTTTTAGTCATTTAGGCAAAACCATGAAATTAGCTCACGTCCTCTCGCACCCCATGTGGTAGGTGAAACACGGACACCCTAAGTGTGTTTACACCTTAACCCCCAGAACCTTTTGTGCCAAAAGGGACTTTCCAGATGTGACTAAATTAAAAATTTTGTGAAGGGAAGATTATTCTGGATTACCTGGTTGACCAAAGTAATCAGAACAGTCTTCTTTTTGTTTAGTATAAAAGTATTTTAATATAATTAAAACATTGTCCAATTCTTAATTAAAATCAATTTCCCAATTGTACGATTCATTCTTTTTAAAAAAGACTTTGAATTACAGTTGACATTCAATATTATATTAGTTTCGGGTGTACACAGACTGGTGAGACATTTATATAACTTTCGAAGTGACCCCCCAGTAAGTCTAGTATGCTCCTGACACCGCCCACAGTTACTGCACTATTATGGACTCTATTCTCTATGCTGTGCTTTGCATCCTTGAGACAACAATTTCTCTAAGAGGCATGAGGGGAGTTCAGAGTCGAGGGAGAAGGCGATGTGGTGATGGAAGCAGGGTTCAGTGTGATGCACTTTGAAGATGAAGGAAGGGGCCACAAGCCAAGGGACACAGGCAGCTTTTAGAAGCTGAAAAAGGCAAGAAATAGATTCTGTCTGCAGCCTCCAGATGGAATCAGCTTGGCCAACAGCTTGACTGTAGCCCAATGAAACTAATATAATTCTGGTCTCCAGAAGTATAAGATAGTGAGTTTATGTTCTTTGAAGCCACTAGGTTTGTGGGGCTTTGTTATAGCAGCATGAGAAACTAATATACCCACTTTCAATCTGAGATGACATCTTGTTGACTTTATTCTCAATACATCTGGAGCAAAATCACTTCTCTCCACCTCCTCTGCTACCACCAGGTCCTAGGAGCAGCATCTCTGTTCTGGATGATTTCAATGGTCTGCTATCTGTTTTCATTCTCTGTTCTCCAACCTCCTGTTCCTGCCCCCCTACTGAGCCACTGTGACAGTTTCGTGAGAATTAGAGAAAAGTGTCCTTCCTTCAGGCAGACACAGCCCATGCCAAGGTACATAAGGTGGCGAGCAGAGTTGAGACTGAATGTCCTTTTGCAGAAGACAGTACCCAGCAGTCCTGCCTGCAGTCCTTTCCGAAAGCAGTCTGCGTAGCCCCGTTAAAAGGTAAGTCAGATCATGTCACTGCTCTGCTCAACACCCTCACAAGCCTCCCCATCTTAGTAAGTCCATCCAAGGGGCCGCAAGTCCAATGTCATCTGACCAGCTACTCTCACATCTTACCTACTATTCTCCCTCTTACTGACTGTTTCAGCAAAACCAGCCTTTTGCTTTTCTTCGAGTGCCCCAGACACATTGTCATGGCAGGTTCTTTGCTCTCGCTGTCCCTGTTAGGTACAGTATCTAGTGGCTGGTTCTCTCACCTTCTTCAAGTATTTGGTCAAATGTCCCTTTCTTAGTGATACCCACACTGACTATTCTATTAAAATTTGTAAGCCACACTCCATCCCTACACTTTCTAATCCTTTTATCCTGGCTTTTTGCTCTCTCTAGAACTTATCACTTTCTAACATTCTGCACATAATTACTTATTATATTTATTATAAGCTCTAAGAGAGCAGGGATTTCTGCCTGATTTTTTTTTCACTCTTGTATCCTCACATAACACCTGGTATCTAGTAGGTGCACAATAAATATTTGAATAGAAGAATAAAAAAGTCTTTCCTGTTTCAATTGGGGCTCTCCCAGAAGTGGACTCAAAGCCAACAATCAGGTACAAGGAGTTTATTGGGAAGGTGACCCCAGCAAACAGTGCTAGGGCTATGGGGAAATCAGACAGAGAAGGAGAGGCAGCTGATGAAGAGCATGTTTTAAAACCTGCCAGTCACACTGTCATGTAACGGAAGCTTCAGCCCACTGGGGACCCAGGGCATCAGCGAAGGACACATGCCTCTGTAGGGGAGGAGAGACCTTTCCTCTGCTTTCTCCTGTGCAGTGGCTGGGCCTGAGAATTGAACTGACAAAAGAAATGAACAGGAACAAAGCACGCAAATTTTATTTGAGGTTAATATTTTTACATGGCATGAGGCCCTTCATAGAAAAGAAAATGAAGATCCAAAGAAGTGGATAGCACTTATGTACCATTCTAACACAAAATGATAAATTGTGGAGATGTGACAAGATGGAGGTAAAAGGGATTTGGGCTAAAAGAGGTAAACTGTGGCAAAGTGACTAGGAAATAGATGGGGGAAACTAATGGAAGATAAGGATCATTCTGTAACTTTGTTTGCACAAATTCATCTTGGCATCAACTTCCTGTTTCCATTGATAAGAATGTTCTCTTCTTCCTAGTGTGGGGGGGAATGTTTCTCACAAAAAGTTTGTCCTGTTTTTAGATAGACAGGGAAGGTCGGCAAGCAATCTGATCTTTCTCAGGGGCTTCCAGCTCACAATAATCAGTGTGTCAAAGTGACATATTTTATGATGGCATGCTCACCTCAGAGTTATTCTACGCAGGAGGCTAAGGGGCTGGGTTCTTTATCCACCAAGTTCCAGGAGGGGCACTAATTCTCCAGCACTCCCTTTCTGCCACATGCACAGGGGAGAGCTGACTCCATTCTCCAAAGTCCCCAGTCAAAGAGATCACTGTCACCTGAAAAAGTCAAGCCTGTTCCCATGGGAACAGTAAGCCCTGAAGGCACATGAATGGGGCTTCAATAGCATCTGCTGTGCTTTTCCACCAGGAGTGAGGAGACAAACCCCTACCGGCCAAGTAAGTAAAGTTACAGAAATGGCAACTTGATGATCTCATTACAACACCACCTCCAGTTCTTGTAACAGGATCCTTCTTATCCATCATCCCTGGTTGAGGCACAGAAATGGGGGAGGTTGGCAGGGCAGATAGGGCACCTGGTGGCTGTCCCTTGGGGCTCAAGCAGGGAAAGTCTTCCTCTGCAGGACCTTAAGGAGAAGCTGGAGTCAGGATCCAGTAGAACAGATGGAATGCTGTTTGCTGGGAACACCCTGAGTTGATGTTCTGGTTGTTTACAGCCAGCATCCCGATTGGTCAGTGTCCCTGCCAGACGTGTTATTCAATATTTTGAATATTATCCCTTAGAAGGGGCCTACTCATTAAGCCAGAGCTGGAATCTGAAAGGATTGCCAGCACAATGAAGAAGGCTTGGAGCAGACACAGGGATCTGGAAAGCAATAAGAGGCATCAAGGAGGAGGGAGTAGTGGGTTGAGAGAATGAGAAGGTGGGTGGTCTGGGTGAATGCCTAAGAGACGAACTGTTCTTTCTGGATGCTTTTATGCCTTTCTACAGCCTGGTGTGTTGATAGATCAGGTAGTTTCAGGGGCCTGGGAAAGGGTACATAGGTAAGACATCTTACAGACAGGACTGCTTTATCATGAAGTCTTGATGTTTCAATTTACTCCTGGAGAGTCAAATACACCCAAAATTGACAAAGACAAAACTTCCCCAGTGACTGTCATGATGCAGATTCCATCTACAACAGGTCAGCAGAGAGGTCTGGATATTGTCTTTTTGTCTGACCCACCAAAAAGCATCTCCTGGTCATGGAAAGAGAGGGTCTGAGTACACCTTCCCCAAATGCTGCCAGAATGTCTTTAGGCCTGATGTCATTTTCCCCTGAAGTCTTCATTTTTCTTAGGGGCCTGGATGAAAGCCTGGACTAATTTGGATGACTGATAATGAATGACAGTTAACGCTGTGGTAACAGAATATAGAGAAAAGAAGTGAAAAAGAAGCAACGGAGTAATGAAAAACAGACCACTTGGGTCCCACACAGAGACCTCTACTAGAACGGTAGGGGTCAGAGTCAGGGAGCCTGAGGTGGAAATAATGAAGTCCAGGATAAGGGGCTGACACGAAGCATTCCTTCCCGCTCCAGAGAAGTTAAAACAGCTTCCAATGGTACAAAACATCACTTTGAATTCTCATCAAAGGAGGGAAACCTCTGTCTCAGGATCAGTGCCCCAAAGGCAAACTGACCAGTGTAGCTGCACAACCACGGCCGTGTCCACCACTGAGAGGCGACTTTAGCAGCTGTTTGCACCAAAAGGTTTCAATGCCATGAGAGCATAATACAGGAAAGCTAAAGCTGAAAAACGGAATATATATTCTCTTTAGAATAAAAGGAAATGACTACAAGCCTGGTAATAAATGTGGCAGCTGACTAGAAAGGCAGGGTTAGAGAATAAGGAAACCCATGTTAGAGCTTAAATTAAAAGCAGGTGCTAGGCCTGTGTCAGACCTGGAGGAGACCCAGGAGCAAGTCATCCAGTTCCCGTGCGGGATGGGTCAGGAAACCCAGGTCACAGAAACGAAGTGGCTTGCTCAGTGCCACACACAGTTAGTGTCAGATTTATCTGCCAATTCAAACTTTAATCTTCTTTTCAGAAAGTTCAATGCCTCTGGCAGAAAGTTAATATGAGAAAACTTTACTTCCTTTTATAAGATCTATTATAAATTTAATTTCTAAATAATTACACCTACCTGACCATTTTCTCTCTACTACCGCATCCTCTTAAATCTTATGTTTGGCTACATTTTCATCAGGCTGTGACACTTTCCTGGTATCTTAGGTGGTTCGAAACCTTGCCTGTTTGTTTGTTTTTTTTTCCGCTCATTTGATTCTTTCCTTCCCTCCCTATAGACAAAAAGCACCAGTATCAGTCTCCTTGTCTAACTCTACCTTATTGTATCAGTGATCTTTTGCCCATAGTTTTTGCTTTCCATCTCTGTTTTCTAGTTTCCAACTTAAACATTGAGAAGATTATCAGGTCATTGTTTCCAAAAGTCTTTAATATATTTCATGCTCAGAAGAGAAAGTACAAGCTCTTCAACTAAGGATCTCTATCATCCAATCACAGCCTCCCTTATCCAGTGAATTACTGACTGATTTCATTACTATCATTACTTTGTATCATTAATATCATTACTAACTGATATGAGGATCCAGCACCTTCCCTCTCCTCACTCTTTCAGAAATAAACCACACAAGCACTCCCCCCTACCCCCCCCACACACACAAATGCATAAAACCTCCCCAACAGAGCTGCTTTTGTACTTTTTTCAGTCTATCCAAATCCCACCTCTTCCTCAAAGCCCAGCAAAAACTTAAAATGAGAAAGAATCTGGTTATTCTCTAGCTTGTCTGTATTTCCCACTCATCTGAATCCCTGAGTATATGTTATATTACTTTGCTAGTTTCTTAAGTGTTCTCTATGGATATCTCACAAAATTGCCCCACACCTCCACAGCTGATAGTGTAATTGAAACATTTTTTGTGTGTCCTTTGCAATAGCCCCAGTACATAATGTTCAATAAAAGTCTGCCAACGAAGGAATGAATGAATAATGCAGCATCATGCCTGAGGCAGTTGCCCTGCATTTGAAGTCTTTCCGTCTATTAATATAGAGCCAATATTCTAATCACTGTGTCACTTTCATGCTGTGACTAGAAAGGACATCCTCTAAGACTGTACCTGCAGAAGTGCACACAGCCCTTCATCTAGATCCTTGGTTGCCATTTGTTTTGGGAACTCTTTGTTTCTAGGAGCAAAGAAAAGGCGGAGATAATCTTTAAAAACCATTCTCCTGAGCCAGTGACCACTCGTTCGATCAGTTGTTCATTCAGCCAACAAGTGTTATTTGAATATGTGCACCATGTGCCAGGCATTTTCTGGGAGCAGTAAGGATCCCCTTTCCTTACTATCTTTCCAGGAGAGAGCCACTTCCTCTCCTGGACAATGGGTACTGCGGTGATCATTTATCACTTCCACAACTTACAAGGTAGAAACAGACTCTATTTCCTTTCGGGCTCAGGATAGGCTTTGTCCCTGAGCGCCCTGGCTCCCTGAAGCACTAAAGCCAAACAGTTTGGGTCCATTGGACCCACTTCACTTCTGTTCTAAGGGGTTTCCCTGGTACCAGGCTAATGTGAAGCCCCGACACCCCTGTTCCTGCCCCTAGGAACTGCCTGACTAATTTTTCAGGTGATTACAGAAATACTTACTCAGTTTCCCTTTTATTTGAGTTGTCAAGTTCCATCAGTACAGTTGGTGAGGTTATTTTCTCCCTTCAGGTTCTGTCCTGATCTCCTTCATAATCTTATCAGAAAATCTTTACCCTTAAGGCTTAGTTCTAATGGGCATGTAATCTCAGCTTTAGGGTGTCATAGCAGTAATAACAACAATAACAATGACTAGCATTAATTCAGCAGCTACTATGTGCTAGACACAGTGTAAACACATTCCTTCATTATTATTATTATTTAATGTAATCCTTGCAGCAACAGCTAAAGTAGATATTACTGTTATCTTATTTACAAATGAGGAAATTTATGCCCACAGGGTAACAGTGTTTGTTCAACAGTCAAGGCTTTTTAAAAAATGCTCTCCAGCAGCATCTAAAACTCAAACCACCACATGCCACATGCAGTGACGCTTTCTCACCCACCACCAGTACTAATTAGTCTCCTCCTTCACAAATGTCATTTCATATTAAAAACATGTTTTTTTCTGAGAGAGTCTTATTATTGTCTTTCCTATAAATTTAATAAACTTATTAAGCTCACCCATACTGTAGAAAACCTACTTCCACTACGATCAGGAATATTTAGAATATGTTTAACTTTGAAACTTAAAGAGCTTAGTAAACTATAAAAAGCATTTTTCTAGCATTAAAATTTCATTAAAAGTCCAGCTTAAATCAATGCTACTGAAATCATTTTCCCAGGTTATTGTTTTATGAGCATATCAATTACTTATGAACCCTATAAAACAATGAATGACCCACCAGGTATGCAGTACTCCAAACTGGACATACCTCTTCTCTCCCCCCTACCCCCAACCCACGCAGAGTCACCCACACGGAGTCTTTAGGAACTCATAAATGGGCAACTGTGATAGTGGAAGAAGCTTTGAGTGAGCAGAGAAAAGAGATTACACATTTAAAGTTAAACTGGAAACCAGATTCTCATCTCTGTGATTTTGGCCCCTTTTTCTCTGTGCCTTCTGCCTTTCCTACTTGTGAAACTAGTGTAGTGAGGGGGAGGCTGCAGGTGACTCCCACATGCAAGCTGTGCTTCTGAATGCCTGACAAGAGCCAGAGAGGAGACTCACAGGAAAAACAGTTACAAGCCAATTGCTGGAGCTTGTCCCTAACTTAGACTTCGTTCTAAAGGATCGAGGAGCTCAAACATGGCTTTTCCCAGAATGTCCTGCCAGGGGATAATGCATCTGGTATCCTTAGAACAGTAAACACATGAATGAATGAACACCAGTAATGAAGTGTGCTTTTTCCTGTAGTATCTTCATACATAAATCATTATGAAATTCATCATAGAGATAGGTAACAGCTCAAAGATTTGATAACTGGTGTCCTGGTCCTCTCGTTCTATCTTTCAGGAGAGACACTGAAGGCACTAGAGAAATTATATTGTTAGGCATGACTGGTGATTGCTGATATTTTACATATTTTCTTTTCTGGGCATTGAAAGGAGGTGATGATGATGCTATTACTTTCCCAAATGCTGAGAGGTCGCACATTCAATTTGCTATATTATTCCTTTGGTGAACTTCCGTTTAGATAGTTCAGAAATTAATTAAAACAACATAGTCTCATTAACACATTCTGAACATTTTATAACCGATGCCACTGTCCCCCTCCATCTCCTTTATTGAGAGTCGCTTAACAAGGATATGTTCTTTCTCTTGCCTTTTTCGCACTTAGGCTGAAAGCTTAACCAACTCCATTCAGAACTGAAAAAAGGAACAATGTGGTTTTGTGCTTCATGCAGCAACTGCTCTATTTGTAAGGAAGAGCGTTCTCCGACTCTTTGGAGAAGCATCCATCTCCAGCCCCCCGTCTCCTCTTGGGCTCGCTTTCACAAGGCTCATCTCTACGTGTTCATTGCCCCACCACAAGGGAGAGAACGGAGAGCTTTGGTCCTGGTTTAAAAGAGGAGAACAAGTGTCCTTGTTTCTAGTGAAAGAAGTAGGAACTAAGTAGTGGTAAAATAATGTATGCAGGCACATTGCCCAGCCCCTTTCTTCATGCTTTCCATAAAAGGAACTTTTCCAAGTCAAGGGAAAAAGGAGAGTTCTGGTCCGAGATCCTCTGAGGTCTGGGTTACAAAGAGTCGAGAAGGTGGTGATTGGATGCTGGTTTTCCGCCCACGTAGAGCACGGGCCCCAGCCCCTGTCACCGTGTCAGTGCTGAGCTAATTCACTGCCTAAAAGGGTCAACTTAGTTTTTGTAGTTTTATGCCAGTTGAGTGAGTTATTTAACTTAGTTGATCACTCCCAGCCAGTCCTGAAATGGTCTCAGCCCTCACTGGTGTGTGCCACAGGAGACTGAGGTGGTTAGAAAGGCTGCCCTCCACTAAGGCCCTGCATTCTGGACAGACTCCGGGAGAAGTGTTGAATTAAATGGTGGTCAGTCATTAAAACAAGTGTTCTGTTTCCTTGTGTAGTTGGTTAGGTCTCTAGGCTGTATAGAGAGTTCTCATACTTGGTAGCTCTCAATAATGTGAAGCATTGCTTCTGAATCACACTTGTTAACTCCTTAAACATATGAAATTAATGCATTGTCCTTTAACGACAGGAATTCGGTAGAACAGAAACCTTCAATATGAGGGGTTGTTAAGAACAGATGTAGACAGGGGAGGTTAAGAATAGTATAGGAAATGTAGAAGCCAAAGAACTCATATATATGACCCGTGGACATGAACTAAAGAGGGGGAGTGTGGGGGTAAGGGGTGTGCAGGGAGGGGGGTGGGGGGAGGAGATGGGACAACTGTAATAATATAATCAATAAAATATATTAAAAAAACAAAACAAAAAAAAAACAGATGTAATAAATGTTAAGGAGAGTGTTGAGGCTCATTACTTTGAGTTATTTGCTTAAAAAGATACCTTTTGTTTAAAATTGCAATGTGTACTTATATGAGGATAGAATGATATAACAGGAAGTTTATTAAATTTTATTAAAGAACAAGAAACTGAATATATGCAAGCCATCTATATAATTTCTTCAACAATATCTATTGAATTAGTCATATATAACTTCAAACATAGAATTTCTCAAAACTTAAGTTCAGATTCCTTTTGTATAGTTTTCAAAGATGCTGCTGGAGAACACGATTGTCGTTAACACCATTTACCCTGAAGAAACCAAGGAAGGTAAAAGGGACTTCTTTAAGATGAAGGAAAAAAAGATAAAAAATATGAATAATAAAATGGCAATAATTATATCTTTATCAACAATTACTTCAAATGTAAATAAAGTAAATGCTCCAATTAAAAGATGGAGCAGCCGAGCAGATAAGAAAACAAAACCCTGCCGTATGCTGGCTAATAGGAGACTCACTTCAGATTGAAAGACACACACAGACTGAAAGTGAAGAGATGGAAAAAGATATTTCATGAAAATGGAAAACAACAAAAAAAGCTGGAGTAGCAATATTTATACCAGACAAAACAGGCTTTAAAGCAAAGGTCGTAACAAGAGAGAAGGAAGGGTTCAGTAATTTCACTTCTGGGTATTTGTCCAAAGAAACCCAAAACACTCATTCAGAACGACACATGGGTCTCTGTGTTCACTACAGGACTGCTCACAACAGGCAAGATGCGTCCATCGAGGCGAATGGATATAGAGGTGGTGCATGTACACAATGGAACATTATTCAACCATGCACAGAATAAAGCTTGCCATCTGCAACAGCGTGGGCTGACCTAGAGGGGCCTGTGTGCCGTGAAATAAGTCGGAGAAAGACAAGCGTTATATGATTTTACTTCTACGTGCAGTCTAGAAACCAAAATTAACAAACAAACAAAACAGAAACAAACTCGTAGATACAGAGAACATTTTTGATGGTTGCCAGATGGGAGGGGGTTGAGGGGATAGGTAAAAAGGGTGCAGGAATTAAGAGGTACAGATGGGTAATTACGGAATAGTCACGGGGATGTAAAGTACAGCATGGGGAACATAGTCAATGACACTGAGTTGTAATGACTTCTGTATGGTGTCAGATGGGTCTAGATTTATCGGGGTGATCACTTTGTAAGATATACAAATATCTAATCACTATGCTGCATACCTGAAACTCATACAATATTGTATGTCACCCGGTATCAGAAAATACAAAAATGACTGAAAGGAAAAGAAACCACTGGTGTCACAACATAAGTGTGCAACTCTCCAAAAGAGACCAGGCCAGGCGAGGGAAGCGTGTGTAGGCTGGTTAAGCCCGCTGACGGTGGAGCCAGATACACTTGGCTGCAGGTCCTGTTCAGCCACTTGCTGATGTCGAAGGACCCTGGGCAAAGGGACTTGTTGAGGCCTAGATTTTTTTCACCTCTAAAAAGACTGACACATCGATAGTATCTATTTCTTAGGTTGTCGTAAGGATTACGACAGTGTGTTTAGCAGGGTGGCTAGCACATGGTGAGCCCCCACTACATTGTCACTGCATTTCATTAGCAAGAATATGTTTCTCAATCTCCCAAATGGCGATTCAGATTGGTGACAAAGAAAAAGGTTCTTAAGAAAAAAATAGAAACTGAAAATCTTTGAGATACTCCCACAGCATATTGATAGTGTTAAATAAAAATTGTAGCTTGTCTGTGTGATTCCACACAGGATGGCATGGTTAAAAAAAAAGGAAAGGAAAGAAAATGTGGAAGGAGGAAATCTCCATCCAGGATTAGCAAAGTGCCTCTGGGAAGAACTTAAGATAGTAAAGACGCAGAGTGAAGAGGTGCGGAAGTCTGAAAGTCACGTCCGCGAGGGGCCTGGCGCACACAGCAGTGACAGACACTGGCTATCGGAGAGAGGAGGAGTCCAAAGAGATACTAAACCTCCCAGTAGTGACTGAGGACAATATCACTCCAGAAAGCTTGTAAGATGACAATGAAGACAAGAGTGTAAATCACAGCTAGCCATGAACGTGATCACGCACACAGTACCCTGGACACTGTAAACCCAAAGAAAGTTCGTGACTGTAAGTAGATGCAAAAGCTACTCGGCCTCTACTTACCTGCCGGATTGTTAATACCTTCCATTTGGATTGTGGCTATGAATAAAGTACCTACTATGTCATGCTGCTTTAGATGTCGGCAAAGAATAAAAGCACAATTATTAGTGCTGTAACTTTAAAGCAAGTTTCTAATTTTGGTGCCAGGTGGTACAGTTTGTTTTGCTTAGAAAAGAAAAATTCTTCCTTTGTAGAAAGAATAAAAATTTAAAAAGGTATTAGGTTACAATTTCTTAAGGTACAAAAAAGCAGTTTCATTTTAACACATTGGCCTTCTACCCTTTAGTGCTGGGCTTGGAAAGCGAGGTGGGGTAAAGCATATTCCGCTCTCAACCTACCTAGCATTTGAGTCCAATTAACAGGTGGATCAGAAATTTATTTTTCTTAATAGAAGTTATAGGTCTGGAATTTATTTAGTGGTTTGGGGGGAGACTAGAAAACAGGATTGCAAATAGGGTGGGGAAAATAAGCCAGAAAAACCAAGATCATTTCCAGTTGGATTATGACCTCAAGTGGATTCCGGAGAATGGAATTTCCATAATTCCCAATCCTATTATTGGTTATTTCTGGGGCCTTTGGGGCTAGGGCAATATCCTCTTTTGAATCCCTAGCCTATTTCCTGGCCTGTTAGCCTTTACTCTCCATTCTGCATTTCACTAATTAATTGTTTTATATGCTAACAACTTCCTAAAGGGAATTAAGGTGGCTTGGTACAAATGCCAGAGAAATGGACTCATTAAAGGGAACAAAAAGAAAAAGAGCTGTGTTACTAAAAGGAGAAACAGCTGCCCCACAATAGTAGCCTCAGCAGAATTATGATAACGGAGCAGAAACGTGAGTGTCCACGTTCCCAGCCATCACCGCAAACATGTTCCCTCGTGTAGGGAGGGTAAGTAAGAGTGAAAAATTGAAGCGCGCTCTGGAAGAGCCGTCGCTACGAGAAAAATTGACCTGGACTATAGCAAGCCTGATGAAGAGGTGAGGAAACAGTGACAACCCGTAGCAGTCACCCCACCCAAAAGGAGGAAGAGGGTTCTGCTAAAAGGACAACAGAAAGGATGTGAATAGGAGAGAAGTTAACGCAACTGGAAGTGTATGTTCCTTCTGCAAAAGCCCTCCCTTAAGAGATTTCTGGATGCAATATTAATTCCAGACTAAGGCAGGAAATAACCGAATGTCACCCGAATGATCTGGAAGTTAAAGTAACCTCCTAGCATATGATTTACTTTCAAGGAAACAGTTTACTCTCGGATTCTGCCCAGAAAATTCACTTCAAAAAAAGGAGAGAGGGAGAAAAAAAAAAAATGCACACACACACACACACACACACACACTCACACACACAGCAGCTTAACTGCCTGGGTCCTACCGAGTCGGGGCCAATTACAGGTAGAAGGAGCAAGAACTGAACATTTTTTGTCAGGTTGGAGCTGCTGCCAGTACGTGGTGGAAGAACAGCTGTACACAGGCTCCTGGAGCTCTGCTGGCCTGTGTGGAGCTGCTTCCCCTTGACTTTGGTGGGTCCCGCCCCTCCCAAGCACATCTGGCAGGCACTGTCTGGCACTGGGCTCCTTGGAGCAGCCCAGCAGGCCTGTCTGCAGCCTCCACCAAGGGACAAGGCAGCTTTTCTTAACTGTCCACTCCCTTGGCTTTCGAGCTTTTACACTGTGTCTGCAACATCGTTCTCTGCGAAGTGGAAGACGTGCAGACAGGATGACATGTCCCAACACAGGTCTGGTGTCCCAGACCCGCTCTGATGGCATGTTATTTCCGCACAGTGAGAACACATGGGCCTTTGTGCAATGTGCATCTGGAAAACTTCCCAGATCATGCATCTGCCCTCTGATTTACACCTTGCAGAATAAGGCTGACCCGCAGGAAAGCCCGAATCTCCAAGCAGTGGGTGGGCTGCGCTCCCTCCCCCAACCCCGGCCTCCTTCTTATTCTCAGAAACAATCGTGGGTGTTCCCACCTCCCCAAAACGCCCTCCTCTGAAAATGAAGGGGGAAAAGCTGCTTCCTGGCTGAGTAAAGCTGAAACACCTGTGTTCCAGAAAGACACAGATGTAGACAGGCGCACACTGCTCCAGACCCATCTGCCCAGCCGCCTGGTGGTTTGGGGTGGCGAGCAATCAGGGCGGGAAGCCCACACTGTAGGAAAGGCTTCCTTTGGTCCTCATTATCTCCGTTCCCTTGCAGTTCTTCTCCTCATCTTGTCTCTCTCTGTCTCTCTCACTTTGCGTTTTAAAAGGCCCAAAAGGCAGTCATATTTCAGGTGGCATCTTCCCCCACCATTACTCATCCTGCCTTTTTTGATCTGGGCTGGAAGGACCAATGGAAACCAAAGCAAGACCACACTCATGCAAAGTCTGTCCTTAACTCCGACGGCTGTGACTCTTCAGCACACGTGAAATACGTGCTGAGCTTTCTTCACCTTGAAAACATTTACCGAGCACTAACGTGCCTGGTATTGTGCTGAGCACTGGAGGTATGGCCGCTGGCTAAGTGGCCTCATCAGAGCTGATGGGTGAATGTACTAAAAACACCGGCACTGTGTACCGTAAAGACAACATCACATTTAACATATTTAACTGTATCACCATCTTTATTCTGTTGCTTTTATTCATGACCTGATTTCTTTTTCCCTCACAGAGGGCAACATCCTTCAAGAACGTAGAGTCTGAATTGCTTAGTACAGTATCTAACATGGTACAGACAGCTAGTAACACTTCTATGAGAATAATATGTTAAGAGCTGGCATCCCAAATTAGCAGGTCTTTAAACTCTGAGGATTATGCAAATGGTAAAAAAAAAAATGTGCTGGGGTGTGGGGAATGGATAGGTGTGGGGAAGAGATGGAGGTTATCAGTCAGGCCTAAAATCAATCAGTTTTTGGACAATAATATTTTGTCATTTGCTTTGTTCATACTTTTTATCTTCAGATAACATTAGCTGACAGAAGAGATGCAGAGATAGTACGGAGAGTCCCTATAGATCTTACACAAAGCTTCCCATAATATCACATAACCATGGTACATATATATCCAAACGAAGAAATCGCTATTGGTGGGACACTGTTACCTCCACGACAGAGTTGGCTCAGATGCCACCGGTTTTGCCACGTACCTCCTCTTTCTGCACTGGGACCTCATCTGGGCTATCCCATCGCATTTGGGTTTTGTTCAGAGTTAAATGAGGTGTTTGTCTGTGCTCAGTCGGCGATCTATTGTCAGGGTTTCACCACCTGCAGGAGGAAGTCGGGCCCCCTGGGATCTGTAAGATGCGGAAAAGGGGAGCGGAAACAAGACAAAGCCGAAAGGTGGGGAAAGCTTCTGGGATTTTCATATTTTTTCATCTATCTGCCGCGACAAAAGAATGACTGAGAAAAGTGGTTTCCTGACCCTGCCTATCTTCTCAGCCCTGGGAAAATGAAAGGTCAAGTACTCTCTTTGGATAACCTTGTTAATCTCCAGGGCCCCCACAGCCAATTAGTGCTGTGCGGCCCTGCATTCCTCTTTCCATCTCAGAGATGGGGAAAGCGAAGCTCTGCCTCCCGACGCACTGCGTTAGGGTCTCAGCAGCCTGTCAAACGTGCTATAAGACTAAGGCCCGATTCAGGGGACTCAAGCTGAGCCCCGAGGTCTTAGCTGCCCACCCTAATCCTTATTATGGGCAATGGCATTGATTTGCAGGGATCCAAGGCCAATGCATTTACAAGGAAAAGTTGGGAGCAGAAACTGAAAATGGAGTCCCTTAGTACATGCGGGCAGGGGGAGGCGGGGTCCGTATTCCTGTAGTAATGAACTCCGGCTGGCATAGAGCTGAGTCTAGTAATTTGCAGTTGGTTTGAGCTGCAATCGCCAAGCAGCGAAGTCATGTGGGACTTTCCTACTACGTGTGATGTTTGAAAGCCAGTGACTTGGACTGCCCAGGTGTGCTGTGGACCTTGAAGTGCAAAATACTGTGGAGACACATTCCGAAAAGGCTCCCTGCCTTCTGGACCCAGGAACCCGAGCTGCAGACATCAGAGCGGCTCACTGCGTAATTCTGCACTTTCGCTGAGCCCGCCCGAAGCACACTTCCACAGCAGGCATCACCCTGACCGTGCAGATCATCCATCTTAGTCAAAATTACAACCAGGTCCTTGCCTCCCTCCTCCCTGCCCCATCCACTCCCTTCACGGTCAAAGAATCAACGGGAAGCGAAATGTGTTCGTTCATTCCTTTCCACCAGCAGCGCTGCCGCCAGGGAGGGGGACCCTCCCTGGATCAAAGAGGCCTCTCTTGCAGGGCCGTGTGTGGCAAAGGAGCTCTACCCCAGTCTCCCTCTCTCTCTCTCTCTCTCTCTCTCTCCCTCTCTCTCTCAGCACTAGCCATTCTTTTATAGTTTGAAATGAACATTAAAGAACAATGACACAGTGATTCACGGCTGCGATAAACAAAAAAGTAGGGACACCTCCACAATAAAACTCTATAAAATGCCCAAACTGGCACGTTTTAAATGACTCTTTAGTAACAGAGGGGAGAAAAAAAAATGCCTATGAGGTAAATCCTTCACCGGGGAACTCACCAGGGAGACTGGTAAAAATAAATTGCACAGCTCTAATTTTCCTAGCAGCTTCCACGCTATTCTTTGAAACTGAGTGCGAACCCCTTGGCCTAATCCCAAGAGCCGATCTATAGTAAATAGTGCACACTTAATGCCTAAGTTCCTTTTTAGCACCATTCAGACAGTGACTGCAGCCGCAGAGCTTAGTCATAGCAGACATTTTTGTGGTGAAAGCATTAAACCCACATGCAGCTCTCTTTCTGTGGCCACTGGGGGTCATGCTCCCTTCCCATTAGCTGAATAAATCATAAAGTCGGCTCGGACCACCCAAGGAGCAGAACCAGAGAGCCACAGGCGATGCCTGCAGCCGCTTTTTCTTTTCAGAATCTACAGGGGAGGGGAAAAAAAGAGCAGAAAAAGAAAAACAAGGAGAAACACTGCATAACAGACTGGCTGTAGGAAATCGTTTGATTTTTTTTTTTTTTAAATGTGATCTTTTGGAGAGTAACCTGGAGACTTGTTTATTTGCTTATGTATTTGTTAAAACCAGGAAGCCCGATTTAAGAAGGAAAGCAGTTCGAAAAATAAAGCCACATGCATGCCTTTTGTCATATGCTGGAGTTTGCTAACCAAAAAAAAATTTTGTTCTTCCCCACCCCCCGTAGGTTTTAAATTAAGGAAGGCCACCCTGTGTGGTCGGGGTCCTCAGGTGGTTCCGATAAGACGTAATGCAGACACAACCGCGGGGGGTGGGTAGGTGGGGGGGGGGTCTGCGCATCCGGCTGCAGGACACGGCCGATCGGGATTTAACAAGGAAGCAAACGTGTTGTCTAAATGTTCCCTGTGTGAAATGATTCACTCTGCCTGCAGAAGGACGGCCAGGGAGGAAGGTCTGCGAAGTCACGTCCCCATCAATCAGTAAATAAGATAAGAAACAGGAATTTTAAACACAACTATTAGCCAGCCACTGCCAGGCCGGCAGCGAACTCAAGCTCATTAGGTTAAGCGGCCTTGCTGCGGGAGGAGGGGAAGCTTGGTCAGCAGGCCGGGTGGGGGTTTTTGACTTGATTTGTTACTGTGCTGAACTTTAAACAACTGCCCCAGTCTAGCAGGCAACTGACGTTGGGACCGTTTTCCCCGCCAAATCTATCACCCCTACCTCCACGTGAAGTCTGGCAAAAAGGGAGGTGTATTCCAGGTGGGTTCTGATGATTTCCCAAAGACCCCTGGACAGGTAGGGTGTAGGATCCTGAGGGAATTTGAAGCTGAATGAGGGTTGGTCACTTGTGTTTCCATGAAGAGCTTCTCTGTTGTCTGACAAGTTTGTGACTTTGAGAATTGTCTGTAAGTTGTTTTTGTTTTGTTATTTAAGAGAACGAGGTTCTTAAAGTAATAGACTATTTTCAATCTTTCCTGAAAGTCAGGATAAAACAGGCAATTTCTCCACAATTGTCCATTCAAAACTCTGCTTCAAATCTCTCCTAAATCCTCATCTTCAGTAGCCTCGTCACAGTTTAGGAAAGGACAGCCAGTCGGTCCATGCTGGGACACATTACGTGGTGATTTTGAGAGTCATGCCCACCAGGGAGGAGGGCAGGATCACTTATACCGTGTATGACTTCATATGTGAGTCGTAGGGTCGTAGGGAAGCAGTTCCAACTGTCAACAGTCCATGCCCTAGAAATCACAGCAAGAAGGCAAGAGAAACCACCTACTGATAACCTACAGCCCATTAAAAATGCGGTCATTAAAACCTTCATTTGCTAGATTACATACAGCTTTAAGCAATAACAAGCTCCTTCCATGGTGCACCAAAGGCGTTTTAAACAAAACCCTTTGCTCACAAACTTTCACTCGTCTTTGGGGAATGACTTTCATGTCTCTTTCTTGTGCACGTATTTTCCACATCATTGAGAAATAAAATATTCTTAAACAGATGCTCTGAAGCCTCCTTCCTGAGTCAGAGGGCTGGGAAGAATCAGGCCAACGGCTGCACGGCGTCTAGCTGCTTTTCTGGGACCTATCCAGTCCCTCTCGGAAACAGGTTGGGGGTCCTCTCTCTAATCACAATGGACACAACAGAGATAAAACGGCCTGTGTGCACCTCTGTGGGGCTCTCTGCCTTGCAGGAGAAGGGGAATAATCCCAAAGAAAATAGTCTGGAAGAATACAAGCTCTACTGAAAACTGATGGAATTTAAGACAGAGTTCAGAAGTGAACCCCTTTTATTTATTAATAGACATCAGTTACTGGGAAGATTAGCTCTTATTTTGTATAGTGTGCATCTTTCTCTCGTTTTGGTAACCTCAGCCAGAACTGGTTGCCTTTTGTGTCGCTGAAACTCTGTGTGTGTGCGTGCTGAGAGCCTTGTATAGAAACTATATCATTTGGATGCACATGGATTGGAAAGTTTTACACCATAAAGGCTGAGGTAAAACACAGAGAAGCTAGAACGTTGAAAATAAAGATAGTGGCATGAAAGTGGATTACTGCACGATTATTTGTGTCCATTATGAGTGGGCCCTCGGGAGTGGCAGATGTGTCTTTCTTCCCCTTTCCCTCTCAACACTAGTTCCTTCTCAACACTAGATGCCTATTGCTTCTTAGTGTCCCACACCTTCGAACCAAGTTTCTGATTCTCCCCAGCCTCTATTTTGGCCCTGGACACTTAATTTTTAAATAAGGACCTTTGAGTGCAAATAGCCAAGTTCTGTGGGCAGCATCCAGTACCCTCATCATCTCTCTATTTCCACATTCCTCCCAGCTGCTCCTCACCCTGGCCTCCTTCTGCAACAAAACACCAGGGGACTCCTGAGTCTAGGCATGCCTCTAAGGGGTTCTCAGATTATCATCATCATCTAACATATTTTTGCTGCTGGACCTGGAGCATCTTTCCATCCTCTCTGCTTGTTTTATTGGCACATATAAGACCTCAAAAACATGTATGGAAGGTAGAAGAAACTGTCACCTGTGTTCTGTTTCAGAAAGGACAGGGGAGGAAGGGAAAGAGAAAGGTGATAGCTGCGGACAGGGCAGCAGATGGAATTCAAGGTCCCCACCCTCGAGGAGCATATGGTCCATTCGGCAAGACATATACAAACAGATCATGGTATGACAGTGGGAGGTGAGATACAAAGGAATATATGCACCACATAGAGACAAAATAGAGGGTGGTAGGTGGGCTAATGGCTCAGAAGAGTGAAAGGATAAATGAAGGAGCCAGATGATGAAAAGTAAACCAGGAGAAATACAAGCTAAGTAGGGAAAATGACTCTCCACTGATGAATAGATAGGCACGGAGGTAATCATGAAAGTGAAGCTATGGGGCGTGTTTAAGCAGGGCAGGCATGACATTGAGTTCTTGCTCCATGTTCCTGCTGATACTGGAAAGAAAGTGGTCTGTGGGTTGGGGTGGGGCAGGTGGGGAACAGAAGACTGCAAAGGCTAGACAAGGGTGGTCTATCCACTGAGAAGAACAAGAGAGCTGATCAATAAGGAGTAAAGAGATGGATAAATGTCACAAAACTTCCAAATGAGTTGGGAAGGCAAGAGATTGCAATGTTGCCAATCATCTTGGCCATGCAATTTTCCTCAATAGCACTGAGCTACCGATGACAAGGATTAGAGGAAGCAGATTTTAATGTGATCCAGGTTTGGAGTTCAAAAACGTCATAGGTACTAGAAAGAGAGTATGTCACATGATTGACTAGGAGGTGTAGTGTGGGCAAATGCTCTTTAGTGCTGTTTGGATAAAGTTCAAAATCCTTAAAACACTGACCCACTAACCCACATGATTTATCCCCTGTGACGGCTCCATCACCCTTCACTCTTTGGCCCAGCTTCTATGTCCAAGACTCACTGGGACATTTTCGGTTCCTTTGCACACACCTTGAATGTGCAAATATCTCACACTGATCTTTCTATGGGAATACCCTTCAGACTACCTGGCTAAGCTTTTCCTCATCCTTCAGTTTCTACTGAAGTGCAGAAACTGGCTCAGAGACACGCTTCTCAGAGAAACAGTCTCAGTTCCCTACTCTGGTAGGCGGCCCTGCACCTGCACTCTGTTCCCTGATGTTCACCACGCTTGAGATGACTCACCCCCCACCTTTCTTCCCCTACATATTTCAAGTTCATTGAGCGTGTTTCTCATATTTACGACCACATCCTGTGTCTTTCATGGTGCTCTGCTCACAGCAGATGCTCAGTGAACATTGCTGAGAGAATGACGATGTGCGTTGATAATCCTAAAAGGCACTCTCAGGGTTACGAGGCAGGAAATCAGAGAGAGAGAGCGTGGACAGATGGGGGTACGCTGGGGATCAGATTTCAGAGTGGGAGAGGTTGCTCACAGGAACACTGCTCAAGGTGAGCTGGAGGAAGAGAGGGTTGCTCAAGGTGAGTGGCGGTCTTTGGAGCTGAGTGAAGAAACTGGAAGGCTGGTGTGTTAGATGTGCCTGTTTTGTTGTTGTTGTTGTTGTTCAAGTGGCTACTGACAGCACTGAAGATCTTGCTGCAAGTGTGGCTGGAAAGCAGCATAAAGATCTGGAGTCTAAAACAGTTAGGTAATCAGGGAATGATGGAAAAACCAGTAGATAACATACCCAAGGAGAAGTGAGTAGTAAAGCTACAAGGCTTGCAATTCAAGGGAACAGGGAGGTGAGTGAGCATCATCAAGGTTTCCGGCATACTGGAGCAGAGCAGCCTGCCTGGGATGCCTCTGCCTAGTCGTTGAATGTACAGTGCATATTATTTAGAATAATTTTTTTAACAAGTTCTTAAACTAGGTGGTTTTTCTGTTTAGCAAATGGTTAACTGAATCATTAAATTTGACAGAAAACTGCATTGCGAAAGCACTGTCCTTTATTTTTTTCTCCTTAGCACTTAATACTATTTATCAAAAAGTATATTTCACATATTTGCATCTGTCTCCCAGCAGCGGGAAGCATGGGGAAAGGGAAGTCTCGCTCGGTCTTGCTCATGGCTGTGGGCTTAGAGCCTAACTAGGACCTCCTGTCAGCGGGCACTCAATCAACACTCCTCAAATGGATGAAGGTCCCTGAGTGACGGATTTGCATTCTTTTGTTAATTGTCAAACTAGTTTAACTTGACTTGGTGAATAAGGTGTGTCTCAATTTTTAAATCATCTCTAAAGTTATTTTAGGAACATTTCTGTGCCTATGAAAGACCTAGCATTCATTGTTTTCAGTTACATATATATATATATATATATATATATATATATATATATATATATATGTGACATATATGTGACAAACCTTTCTAAAAAGTGATTATTAGATTCCAAGCCCTCTGACATATGCATGGGATATACAGACACATCTCTGGAATATATCTTGGTTATAAATTGTAAGCATAATGAACAGCTTCTACCCTTCTCATCAACACAGAGTTAATGTGCCCATATGAATTTGAAAGCTAACTGTTCATGAATCACTGCTCTAAGGTGTTGATTTCTTCAATGGCACTTCCAGTAATTTCCTTAGAATTCAAGCCCAGTTTTTTCTTTTTTCTTTTTTTTAAATCACAGGTTATGTTGCTAAATACTGAACTCCTTATTTTCCTGTGAGGTTTTTCTAGAGAAAAAAAAAATCATTTATTTATGAACTAAGTAATACATAGTATCAAAACCAATTCCTGGTGTAAGCGGTGCTCTAACATCTAATTTCTTTTTAGTAACAAACTATTGCAAAGGAAATTCTACTTTCGTGGCACCACCTTGAAACACAGGCCATCCTCTGCTGTCAACATGGAGCAGTAGTGGAGGCAGGCCTTAGAAGGCAAAGAAGCTCTTGTGACTGTGTTATTATTTTTTGTGACAGAGCAGTTCCATCTAGGAGAGTGGGGAATGCCACCACCCAGGGACTCGCTGAACAAGGGCTCCCTGATCTGGAACCCTGATGAAACAACTGGCACCACAGGTCTCCAATGGTATACCTAGGGTTGCTGGAGGTAACTAATAAAAACACAGAATGGCCAGCGAAATTAGAATTGCAGATAAATGATGAATAATCTGGGAGTAAGTAGGTTCCAACTATTGCACGGGACTCACTCCTGCTAAAGAAAAAAGTTTTTAAATCTGAAGTTCAAATTTTGGTGGGTGTCCTTCATTTAACCCAACAGTCCCAAGTGCGTCCTTGTTACCCTCTTATAGCTCTAAGCGCTGAGACTCCCATCCATGTGGACAGAAGCCACGGGGCTGCTCGAAGTGGATTTCTGCCTGGGTTGAAAGGGGTGGAAGGGAATGAGTGGATCCTGAAAGAGTGAGTGGCCATAGGAGTACACTCATTCTCATTGCTAGGCCTTGGCTTTTGATGCATCAATTAAACGAAGGTAAAAATGAGGCTTTGACAGCGCAAATAGAAAAGGCTTTCACAGATGTAATAGGTAATGATGCACAGCACCATTAAGGAGGCTGCGAGTGGATTCGGCGGCAGCCAGCGGCCCCATCCCCTGCCCGCTCAGTCCTCATGCCTATGTATTAAGGGAAGTGGGGCAAGATTGGAGAGACTCAACTTGTAAGCATATCTCTGACAGTTTACTTTTAATAACGTTGTTTGTATTGTGGGGATGAATAGAAAAAGAAATCATCAGTGGCAGTTTTCATACTCTTAAATGCCACCAG
Organism: Macrotus californicus; assembly: GCA_007922815.1. Lineage (NCBI taxonomy): Eukaryota > Metazoa > Chordata > Mammalia > Chiroptera > Phyllostomidae > Macrotus > Macrotus californicus. Next base: position 26,501 of record VMDR010005078.1, on the reverse strand, counting down.
ATAGCTAAACTCTGCAGGAAGCTTCACTTTGTAAGCTCACTAGCTGTGAGTTTTGTGTGTAAACCTGGGGAAAGAGTCCCCAAATAGTGGGACATTGAACAATCGAACAATCGGTGACTAATGGGGACCCAACTATTTTTACACACCAATTTCTTACACACCAAATACTAGGTCTGATAGTGTTTTCTTGGCAGATTCAAAGCAAAATCTGAGCACAGAAAATCCAGATGGACACTGCTGATTGCTTATGTTTTTTGTATCAAATTATTTCCTTCAATAATGTTGAGAATGGTAAATTTGGGTCCTACTCCCAGCCTTGTCATTAACTGTACACTACCCGAGGCATTTAGTAACCTCAGGGCTTCACGCTCATCTTTAAGATGAAAACACATACCCATTCTGCTTCCCCCATGGGGCACTGTGAGTGAAGTCGTGATAACAGAGTCCATGCTTTGGGAAACACTATGGAGAACACCAATGTTCACTCCTGCTCGTACGTGTTCACTAGTGGTGCTAGCAATTGTGACGAATGACCGAAGTGGGGCCTGAGTCAGTTCCTGTAGGAGATTCAAGGGTTGGGGCAGCATAAAAGATCTGTAGCAACACCACTGCAGGAAAAGCTTTGGTTCTGAGAGTGACGCTTACTAGAACATGCACAGCTCCGTCTTAAGTGTCCTCTCAGTATGAAAGAAGGGTAAGGCATGGATCCTGTCCATGAGAAGGTTCCAATACATTCAGGAGAGAGAGAGAGAGGGAGAGAGAAGACATGCTTGCTGCTAAATAAGAAATGCAAGACAGCTTACGACTTTAGTGCCCAATGACTGGTACTGGCAGTAGGTTTCCATTAGAGAACTCAGGAGAGAGAACATAATCAATGTAGGGTCATTATTTTTAGAGTTAGTCTTCAGATGGTTAGAGAGGGGCGTAAAGAATTAAAGGGGGAAGGACAATCTAGCCAGGGGTATTGGGTAGCCTATTGAAGACGGTAAGGAAGCTAGTTTGGCTGGATCAAAAACCCCTGCTAGGAATAATGCAGATAAGATTAACGCATAACTATGTATCAAGAAAAAACTTCATAGGTGGATCATTCAAGGCACTGGATGGTCTGGAACACCAGGCCTGGAAGTTTAGAGGTGATATATCTACTCACAAATACAAATGAGCCATGTATGTACACATGGACATGCATATATAATATACGATCTCTATTTTGAATACGACTTAAAAAACTTCTACTTCCAGAGAGGTCCCCCGAGGGCTGAGCAGATTTTGGAAACTGGAGCCACCATTAGCAAACTCTATCATAGCTAGCAGCTGCTTCATTTACTTTTATGAAGTTCATGGCTTCTGCAGCAATCCTTTTCCTGACGGTTGTGGTCCCTATCGCGGGTTTATCTGCTGCTGCAATTTGAAGTTCTGCCGCAGAATACTTTAGGGTCTTCCCATCTAGGCTGTGGTGGACAGACAATGGCTGCCGTGGTCTGTGCTGTCACTTCATCTTCACACGTGTCTCACCCAGGGAGTGCTCTCCATGTCAACGCTGTAAGATTGGCTGCATTACAGACTTGCGTTAATTCGCTCCTGCTAGTTAATGCTAACTAATGGCACAAGTGATTTTGATGAATTACTAAAGAGCCTGAATCAATTCCTGTAGCAGGTCCAAGTCTTAAAGCGGCAAAAAAGGAAAAAAAGATTGGCACGAGTACCACTTTGGAAAAAGTTTTGGTTTTTGAAAGCGATGCTTGATCGAATGGTGTCTCATTCTGCCCACCAGCCTCCTGAAAGACATCCTGGCCTTATGGATTTAATTTTATGCATCTTGGTCAATCAGCACACTGTTAGACACAGTGCTGCCAAGGAAAGAAAATTCAGTGATGGTTTTTAGCCATGTTGCCAATGAAAATCTTACATTGACTAAATCTAACTTTCTTTGCTGCTTTTCTTTTCTTTGAACGTAGCTGTGGAATATGGATTTAATAAAAACTGACCTATTACACACGTCTCTGTTTCAGTCCATCAGTAATGAGGAATGCCCTGGCTGTGATGATGTCAATGGGGACACAAGAGGACAAATCTTCATTAAGTAGCTTGGAGATCTTCATCAACGCAAGCTGGGAAACCAAGGTTTCTCAAAAGTCGCCAAGGCCCGTGAGAACAAAATTTTCACAAACATTGAAACCTGTATTCTCCGCAGGTCTGTGTCAATCAAAATTACATTTACACTGCATTTAGGTCAAATCTGCCCTGTGATTTTAGAATTTGTGCTGCAGCTTTCAGATCCGATGCCACCTAGGAATCAAGAAGATGTCCTCAGAAATCACGTGTCACTGTCTCATTCTCATGCATCGTGGAAAGGCCTCTAGAGACATCTAAGTAAGTCTCTCACAAATGACTTCATGGATGTAAAGCTTGGAGGGCCAAGCACACAGGCCATGCTTCAGGAGCATTTGCTACTATGATGGTTATTGTCATTTGTCATAAAACGTCTCAGTACATTTGTGTGTCTCAGGGTTCAAGAGCTCTACCGTATTTTGTAGATCTGCCTTATAAGACTAATTCTTTCAAATATGTTTAAAACCTGGTAGATGGCCATTTCTTTAAACACTGGAAGGTTTTTATCTGCAAAATTAACATGTGTATTTAGAAAAAAGAGATCTAAGTTTTAATAGAAAGAATATTTTATTTTTGCCCAAAAGGAGAATGTCTCCATTTTGGGCAAAGAATGAACACCCTGCTCCTTGATACTAACACAGACAGGAGGTTGGACCAAGTCTTAAGCTCTCTGCTCTTTGTATTCGGCCCCATTTTCTTCCTCACTTCATGTCACCTTGCAGGCCTGAGCATTACTTGATGACATCATCTCTCAAGTTTCTGTGGGAGAGACAGCTGTATTAGATAGTAGGTACCTAACATCTATTCTGCCTCTTTTAAAACAACGTAACACATTTTTATTTTCCAGCCTCCCTCACAGATAGGGGAAGAAAATGGTACATAAGAGGACGCTGATGAGCGGAGCTTCCAGAAAAGTCCTTCCATAGTTCCAACAGCTCTTTTACTCCTCCTCTATCCTAGAATGTGGATGTGATGGTTGGAGAAACAGGGACCATCTTACAAGCATGAAGTGACTTTGAGAACAGGCATTAATAAGGAAACAACAGACACCATAAAAGGAGCCTGGGATACTGATGATACTATGGAGCCTCTGAATGGTCCCTGGGCTGCTGGTCCCTGGACTTAGTTTTACATGAGAGAGAAATAGACCCCTGTGCTACCATAGGCACCCTAACCTCACACCTTAATTTCTAAGGACCTATGCTAATTCCTAACTAACACTGTGTCCAGTCTCTGCCTATAGGAATGTTTCCGAAGGATTTTATTTCCTTAAAGGTCTTTGGCCCTGCCTGAGGATAGAAACTCCTTAAAAGCTAGGAACTGGATGGATGCCATTGTTCTCTCTCTTTGGGACTTACCCGCATCTTATGCAAGGATGAGGCTGTTAGTAAGTTTCCTTTGTTGCTGACTAAACCATTTGAGGTCTTAAAGATTGGAGTTTCCTGATCAGACACTGATTACATATTGATATATATAAAAATTACGTAAGGATATTGATGTACACAAAAATACATATGTCAATGCCGCTGTCAAATCTCTAATATTTGCCTTTTCACCTGTGTGTTTCTTTAAAACATTGCTTTTAACCAGAAAAGTAGCCTTATGAACAGATTTTGGAAAAATAAAGGAAAATTAACTAGGAAAGAGAATATCAAGTTGCCACACTTATTTTAAGGATTCACTTATTTTGAAAAATTAAACTCATCTATTCCCTTGAACCTAAAGTTATACCTAAGCATGAAAGGGCTAGTCATTTCTCACAAGCTCTGAACACAGCCTTTATTCAACTCATGTATCAAACAGTAGTAGTCAGAGGGATAAGTGTATAAAGATTTTTGCTGAATGGACCACCATGTGGAAGACACTTGTCTGGTCGGTCAATCCATTTC
>VMDR010005078.1:0-20000 GCA_007922815.1 Macrotus californicus | reverse complement strand
CACCAATTTGTAAACTATGTTGCTAAGAAACTCATTAAAATCATCTTGTCACTTATTCAAGACTCAGACCCCACTTCAAATTCTCCCTCCAAAGGGAGACCCTAACAGCACTGAAGACTTGAACAGGGGATGGGGGGAATCTCCCTCTACAATGGAGTATTTACAAAATCACTGTAAGTCAATTATTTCTCCTCTTTTCTTTTACTCCCGAGAAGTTAAAATTTCTGCCAAAAAAGAAAAGAGAAAAGAAGAGAAAAAGATAATGTAATTTCCAGAATCCTTTGCTCACATACCAAAATTACTTCGGGTATGTTCTATGGAGATATTTCAGTGGGTGGTTAGCCATAAGAGCATGAATAATCTGCTATGAAATGCTATCTTATTACTGTCAACATACTTTTCAAGCTTTAACTAAATATTGCTCTGAACACTCCAGTAGGAAAGACAAGGTCATTATCGTATGGTCTCCTCGCAGCAGGAGAAGTGAAAGAAGAGCAGTTAGTCAGTGTTTTGCTCTAGGCAAGAAAAAGCACAGGGTCAGAAATAAGATTAGACTCCAGGGCAGCACCTGGGTCCACACCCAGGCCCAGGGTAGGGCTGCCTGCTGATGGGCGGGTCCAGACCGTTGTCATTGCTGTCCTGAATCACCACCTGGGGACAAGTCAGGTCAGCTCTTCCAGAGAACATGCGTTTTTCCAGACTTGGAGAAGTCGTTATTCAGGAGCACCTGGGTGAAGACTTCACCTGCCGCTGGGCAGTGCTGTCACAAGATTAGGCCTGTGCCTAACCTCCTCATGTGGCATAGTAAACATGTCATCAATCCAACTGGAAAATCACAGAACTGCATTCATTTTTTAAAAGTGAATTAGTTAGTAATTTCTCTCTCTAGCAATGAGCGTTTTCCTGAGAAAACATGAAGGCCAAGCCGGGGCTGGAAACTAGGGGACAGAAATCTGTAGAGCTAGGAAAACTTGAGGTTTGGCTTGCCAAGAACAGATGCATTTTCGAGAACTTTGGACTTCACAGTTCAGTTCTGTGCTTCACTTTTCAAGTACAAAATGGCAATAGAGGAGGAGCTTCATTGGAAAGACTAGGAGAAAAACCATAGTAAAAAGGTGTGTATATTTTTTAGACCCACTATTCTCAGAATCTTTGGTATTATCACATTTTATCATTCTGTAGTTGATTTTACACAGACTGTCATGTCTTGTAAAGTTTTACTTGGTATACATTTATTTTGAAGATTAAAGTGATACATAAAGGCACATAAACTCTCCTGTCTTTAATTAGAGGCACTGAATTAAGAGATAATTTCACGGCACATCTTACAAAAGATGCCCCCAAACGCAGTCTAAACAGGTGTCAGAAAACTGGGTTGATCTCCACTACTTGGCATAAACTTTATTTTATTGCCTTTTGAAAATGAAGTCCATAAATAATGGAAAATGAAAATAGCTCTGTTTTATAACAATGACACAAAGAAAATAGGACCATCAGAATTAAACTCTTAAGAAGATGTAAACCAGCGGTGCGTCTGTTAGAAGCAATAATTGCCTTCCAGGTACGAGATATGCCCTGAGCTGCACAAGACTCAGAATCCGTTGAACCAACATAGACCTCAGTGGAAACAATATCAGATTTTTTAAAAGCTAAGCTTCTGCAGGAAAGGGAAGCTCTCATTTGTCCAAAGAGCTGTCAATTATCCAGTTGAAGCAGGTGAACAAAGTTATGGACAATCCCCCTCCCCCAAAAATTGAAGACATAGTCTCTTAAAGGGCATGAACTGGACTGCTTTCTTTACTCTCTCGCCATCCCTCCCCTCAGCCCCTCCCAGCAGACGTGGGGCTGGGCCCGACCGCATCAGAGATGGTTTGGAAAGAGTGAAAAGCACAGAAGGGATGCTGCTGACTTTTCTGGCTTTGATGTCCCCACACAAATCCATGACGACTACTGCAGTTGCTTAAATATCAGGCAAGAGATACTCCCTCCAAGTGAAGGTTGCTGTTCCTGTTGTCTCTCTCTGCAGTTTCCCTGGGGCCAGACAGAGAACACTGGAGAAGAAATGGGTTTCGAAACCTGCTTCCTGGCAGCTGACACAAGGCACAGTGGGAGCAAGAATGGGGAGGCTGAGGTGGACAGAAAGGTAGGCCCCTTGGCAGAGGACCGCCCTGGGGCCCCTTCACTGGGTTGAGTGACCTCCTACCACCTTGATAGAAGCAAGGAGCACCTATCACTGTTAGGTGAGAACTCCCATGCCTCAGCAAGCAGCAGCTTGACCAGAGGCTGCCCTCCTGGAATGCCTCAAGATGTTCCTCAGGCTATTTGACTTTCTCTTGAGGACACCTTCAAGATACTCAAAAGCCCACCCAAAAGGCCCAGGGGTCCCTGGGTGTCTTGTGGTATTGTAATAAACCAGGGAGGCCGCATCCCTGTGTGCAGGGAGACTAAACAATAAAACATTGCGATGCCTTCCATCATGGCTGAGGCACACCTGCTACAACTGTTTTTTTTTTGTTTTTTTTTCCTTTGAGGATTTTAAAGGCATTTCATTGTACTGTTGAGTTTTTGTATAAGAGTGCATTTGATGTTCAATTCACTTTAAACTAAATAGCAGGCATGAAGGCACAATGGAGAGAGGCCTCAGCAAAGGCAGGGAGCTGCTGAGATGCTTCATTTGCTTCCTCTGCTCAGCTCAGTCCAGAAATCGACTAAATTCTGAAGTCGACTGATGGAAATCTCCTCTCTCAGAACTTCCCTGAAAGAGGAGACATAGTTAGGCGTTCTGTGAAACAGGGCATCGCTGCCAGCTCCTTGCCGTGGAAATGGATGAAATCTGTCCAAATCCCAAAACAAGATTTGCTGAATGTCATTCAAATACGAATCATCCAGAAGTGACTCAGGGTTTAAGTTCAAACCTGGAACAGGCCTAAACAAATTTGAAGGGGAAAAAGACCACATTTTAAATCCTGTGATACCAGGTTTCCACGGCTGCAGGTGAATCTGAGCAGATCCTGAGCTTAGGGCTCACCTGCTCACCATGGGCGGTTTGAACCTTGCACCAGTGAAGGGGAGGGTCTCGTAGGCTCCTTGGCTCCTCTGTGCGGTCCTTCTCTGACCCCGCCCGTCCTGGTTCATCAGACCCAGTTGCTCAACTTGACTGTGCTCTACCCATAAATATTTGTGTTTTTCTTCTCTGTGTTCTTCTGATTAATTGAAAATACTTTGATTTGAAACGAGCATGCCAGAGATAGTTTTTTGAAAGTCACATGCACTCTTACACAAATCTCAACCCCGTGACCACTCAGATTATTCTCTCCAGCTTCACCCCTCCCCCAACCCCCGGCCTTGCCCTGTGCCCATGTCGGTCTGTTTAAAACAGTCTATGATATGGTGGGCAACACAGTATCAAACAGTATATGGAGTTAAAGGTTAATTTTTTTTTTTGAAATTGGAACGTGAGTGATTCTGACTTCCCACTGGGGAGTCTAACATACACAGCCATCGGGGCGCAGAGTGCGGCGATGCAAACATTTCTCTGCAAGCGTTTACTGAGATATTGTAAATTACTTAACTCCCGCGGTATACTCTCTCTCCCTTAATCTTGATCTGACCCCTGAGGGGCTATTTATTGCAGATACATACAACGTGTCATTAGAAGTGAAGTTAATGTAATATGACACAAGTAGCTCACATTGTTTAAATGTGTTCCAGAAAGCCAGCCAATTGAGTTCAGAGAACACTGCACATGCTCTTCTGCCCGAAAAGCAGCAAGAGACGAGCGAGGGAGCGGGCAGGGGCAAAAATATTAAACACTGCTCACTGTAGGTGGCCAATTAATGCCCTGTATCCAAGCTGGAACAAATCCTTTCACTATATATGTAAAGCATATAATCTCTTATCTGCTTAGGCATTATCAAATATTTTAGCAAATCCTAGTAACTTCAAACACAGGTTTAATGGAATGCAGCGCTGAAACATGCAAAGTCAAGAACCAAGTTTTTTTAAGAACATAATCTGTTTGAGAAGGTTTCAAGAGAACTACTTTGCGAGGCCGTTACAGTCTCATCCCACGAGGAAAGATGTCTGATTTGGCAAAACAACTTCACACACGTGTGCAAGCCCGACGCACAACTCTGCCTTCCCCAAATCTGGGTCACAAGCAGGAAAATCATTTAAATTTCTGAAAAGCTGGAAGGGTTTACAGCTATCAGTCAACGTCTGGTCACCAGGATGATATTCATTTGAGAGGGAATTCCAATAGACGGCCATATGACAGGAATGGTATGACCCAGCTGGGACACAGGCCAGTATTGATTCAACACTGTGGTTTCTGTCTCACCCTCTTGTTAAAAGTAATACCATTCATTACACCACACGCATAAGAAAGAAGTCCAGCATACCATCATAGCTAATAATGAAACGCTGATAAAACTTCAGTTTCACTCATTTGCACATTTACTTTAAAATGAATCCATTTCTCCTCCAGCCATGTGGTCCTTTCCCCCTGGATAACTGGGGTATATTTTCAAGTGTCTTTTCAGCTTTCCCATCTTCCTTTGGGTTCTGCTCATGCACTCAGGGTGGTTTAGATGCCAGATCAGAGAACAGGTGAAGTGGGAGAAATCTCCCTTGCAGAGGGAGGCAAATGCAGCGTGAGGCCAGAGAGAAGCTCCGAGAAACAGAAAGGGAGAACAGATCTCCCCACGTATCTGAAAGCAAAAGCTGAGCCATGTACTTGACTTGTAAGTGTAACATTTTATGCCTTTCATGTAAACCAAAATATAGAGAACCAAAAGACAGCTCCTAGCTAAAAGCAGGAAGAAAAAAAGGGAGACAGAGAACCATACTTTTTGTTTTGTTTTTTAAGAGACTGATTTCTGGGTAGGCTTTTACATAGCTTAAGGAATCTAGTGCTCGTGCGTGATGCAAGATGACACTTTCTTGTAATTTTATATAGTAAGCAAAGATTTAGAATATTTACAGACCACCCCGAGTAAGAGCGTCACTGGATTGTAAGAGCATGCTCATACCAGAACATTCATCTTTGAAAAAGAAAGTGTCCAATGGCCCTCAGGCCATATATGGCTGTAGGGGAAGGTATGCCTTTGACCTCCCAGTGCCTGCAGAATTAGAGCACAAGCTCATTACCGCTGACTGAAGGATTTTTCTTTCTTTCATTTGTTATAATGACCAGCCTTTTATCAGATCTGGCCTGGGACTATACTAAGACATAAATGTTTCCCCCATTCTAATCTCTGACAAAAAGAGATCGTAAAGATATGTGTATTGTTTCGAGGGACAGCCTGCTGGGGTGAGGGACTGCGATTCAGTGTGGAACAAAGTTTCCAACCATTGGTGCTCCAGCGAACTCTGCCGCATTGGTATTTGGGGGCTGCTGGCTTGCTCCCTGCTCGTGGGCTGACACAGAAAGGAGTCTATGTATTAAATTTTAGACCATATGCAGCCAGACTGGTGTTAAGTTCCTTTTTCTGATTTATGGGTAGGTCTTGAAACAGTCAGAATTTTGCCTTATTAAAATTGATAGAGGAACGTTTCAGACGTTCAGTCAAGAGGAATTCCTTTCATTTTTATTCTGTACAATGTAATTGTAATGAATTACAGTATCCCACTATTTATATTCTCAACACACACTTTCACAGAAGTTCCCTGTCATTTCGCATTAGTTAACAGATGCTACAATGTCTGATCTTAAAGATTTCACGGCCCCTGTGTATTTCTCCCATTACTCAGGCAGCTCGGTTCCCCCCATTGGTTATTTCCTCTATGGGAATAAAGGCGCTTTTGCATAAGCATTAACCCTTTCCTGGTCCCACATGCTGAGGCATGATGGGACAGTAAACCAAGCAAAGGGCACATGTGTCTGAAGACACGCTCCTTCCTCCTTGCATATGAATTTAATGGTTATTCAGTTATTCAGTTAGCTCTTTAGGAAATGTTAAGAAGATTTTAAAAATAATTATTCACTGTAATTACTTTTCTATCAAGCAACTGTTTTCAGCAAAAGATGCCAGACAACGTCTGCAGCATTATTTTCTATCAGGAGGGCCATGTAACTCACATAACACTGTATGTTTACCTGCAGGCCATAATCTCCCTGGGGTGCAGAGGCTGCTAAATATTTTACTTTGGGATATCGGTTCAATTTGTGTTTAATGAAATGCAATGCCCTTGGTTTTCTTCCTTCGTGGGTTCCTGAAGTAGACAATATGTCTTCTGTCTAACAATACTCGTCCAGAAAATATGGTTTTTTGTGCAAAAGTCTCCTTATGATTAAGTTCCGTAACCATGGCAATTCACTAAGTCTGGTTTATTTTAACAGCATGCCAGGGAGCGTTAGATTTGGTGGTAATTTACAGTTTGCAGGTATTTGTTACAATAAATGGGCATTTATTTTAAGGATAGGCAAATATGAAGTGCCACCTCGAATTCAGGAGATTGGCATTTCCAAACCAAGATTTGCTCTATGGGTTTCTTGATGGTGGTTGAAAAAAGTGGGGGCTATTATCTTTACATATTTAACCATATGGTTTGATTAAAATATCGTTAGACTACACTTTTTAGTTTACGCACATTCATCCATTCAAAAATTCAAGAAACAGTTGGAGTTGCTCTTGTACTGCGATTATAGGTTCATAAGGGTCACTTCTTGCCCCAAGGAGGCCTGCAGTTCTGGGGGCCCTTGTTGAAAACGGGGTTCAAACACTTACAGGGTCTGTCTTCACCTGGTGTGCCCACGAGCCAAATCACCCATCTGGATTCGGAAAAGTAAGGGGACGGGCTATCCTGCCCAAGTGAGTCAGTGTCACCTTCTCTCCCTGGGTTCTGCGGGGGTGAGGGGTGGCAGCGGAAACAAGTGTCAGGAGGGGCACCAGACTGAACTGGGTCCTCCATACTCGCACTCTTGGCTCTCACCCTGGAGCTCCCACATTTAGGGATTTCCATCCAGAGGCTCACAGGGGGCATGTAGACCTGTAAGGCTCTCTGAGGATTTGGAACGGAAAGAGAGTCTTTCCATCCTGCGTCATGGTGAGTACATCTGTCACCTTCTATTGCAGAGCTTTCTGATTGTGGAAGGTTTGTTTCCCAGAATTGTTTACAAAGAACCAGGCAGAGCAAACACAACAATAATCCTGAGAATATTCACATTTTGGAATTTTCAAAAACTCTTTGGATGGCCTATTTTGGGTTCAAGTTTCTAACCTCAAAAAGCTCATGGAGCAAGTTATGGTATGTTCAAAATCAGGGACTTTGAAATGGTGTTTCTGAGGGTCTCAGGAGTGGATGTAGGAGAGAGACCAGGAGAGATAACTCTGCTCCCGGCCTGGCCGCAGGGCTGTATTTGGGCTGCTGCACAGATACCTTGAAGGTTATCATTAGATTTTACTTGGCAAAAGGATGCTCCCTCTCAAAGAAGAAAAATAATTGCTAAAAAATATGTCTTCTAGATTAATGTGCTGCCAGAGAATTTATAGAAATCCAGAATAGATTAGTGATAGAATTGCTTTTAGCAATAGAATTCTTTTTTCTTCAAATAAAAAATTAAAAATAGTCAAAGAATTTTCTTGGAATTTAAATAAACTTTCAGTATTCATTACGGGAATGTGAGTCAGTTATTACCCCACCGAAAAAGATAAGAAATAAGTATGGTGGCAAGAGTTTTACTCAAAACCAACTAAGGAGAGGTGTGTTAATGTAAAAATAATTATTCTTTGGGTTATACATGTAGTATATTACATTTTTATGGTGGAAAAATTTGGATATACAGAGAAGAATTTTTTCTTTTAAATCCTCACCAGAGGACATGTGTATTGATTTTAGAGAGAAGAGAAGGGAGGGAGAGAGAGAGGGAGAGAAACATTGATCAGTTGCCTCCTGTACCTGCCCCACCCGGAACAAGCCTGAAACCCAGGCATGTGCCCTGACCAGGGATCGAATCTGCTTCCCTTTCCGTTTATGGGCCAGCACTCTAACCAACCAAGCCACTCCAGCCAGGGTCACAGAGAAGTATTTTTTAAGTAATATCAAATAATCTGTAAGCCCATTATTTGTCTGTCCACGGATGTGTGGACGTAGGAATATGATAATGAATGTACTTTTTTGGCCTCTGTGTTCAAATTACCTTTGTCTTGTGCAGTTTACTCATGCTTTTTTGTTTTGTTTTGCTTTTAATTTTCACTTAAGGGGGAAATAAAAAAGACAGCATTGAAGCAAATTGTCATCGATCTAAAATTTTAAGAAGCGTGAAACAGGGACTTCAACTCTTCACAAATTCCTTTACTTTCCCGTTTGGACAACCCCAGGTAGCAGGTAGTATTTGGCTGGAAGCCAATGTTTTCTTGGAGGCCCTAGGCCTCTGGAAATTCAATCTAGTCTATTTTAAGGATGTTATCCCCATTGGTTTACCCTTGCTTTCCTAATCTCTTTTTCCATTATCTCATAAAGCAAATAGTTACAAAATAAATAAAAGGCTATTTCACTGTGAGAAGAAAAGCCAAATAACAAGTTAGAAAATAATTGTCTTAATGAACTGCTAAGCCTAAATTCGACTTCCTGATATAAACTAAAATCAAATGCCCACAGCTTGTGATAAATTAATGATTATTGCACATATTAAGCAAAAGTTTATCTAGTCTGTGAGCTAAAAAAAGGCAAGATGTCCCAACCAGAGGCTAGAGAAAATGAGTTTGGAGGGAAGGGTGGCTAGATTCCTATAATGCTTAGTGTGAAGGTCTTCTAGGATTTTCTTCAAATATATTTTAGATTAAGTACCATAGAATTGCTAGATCTATTTAAAGTTCGCCACTACTGCCAGTAAACACATTGGGACAAGAAACAATCTGTCTATTAGAATGCAGAGCAAATTTAAGGAATTAAAAATAGCCCAGTGGAGTCCTGGCCAGTGTGGCCCAGTTGGTTAGAGACTTTTCTATACACCAAAAGGCCATGGGTTCAATTCCCGGTCAGGGTACATACCTCGGTTACAGGTTTGATCCCTGGTTGGGGTACGTATGGGAGGCAACCGATCAATGTTTTCCTCTTACATCCATGTTTCTCTCTCTATATCCCTTCCTCTCTCTCTAAAAATCAATGGACATATCCTTGGGTGACGATTGAAAAAAGCAGCCCAGTGGTAATCATAATCTAGGAGGATAAAATATTTCTTCTCCAACCCAAGTGCCCATCAATAGACAAGCAGATAAAAAAGCTACGGTACATATATACAATGGAATGTCACTTGGTCACAGAAAGGAATGAAATCTTACCATTCACAACGGCATGGAGGGACCTAGAGGACATTATGCTAAATGAAATAGTCGGAGAAAGACAAATACCAAATGATCTCACATATATGTGGAACCTAAAGAAAATAAACAAACAAACAAAATAGACTCATAGATGCGGAGAACAGACTAATGGTTGCCAAAGGGGGGTGGATTGGGGGACTGGGTGGAAAGAGCTGAAGGGATTGAGAAGTACAGATTGGTAGTTACAGAACAGTCATGGGGATGTGAAGTATGGCACAGGGAATACAGTCAATAGTATTGTAGTAACTGTGTGTGGTGCCAGGTGGGTACTGGAAGTATCAGGGGGAGCACTTCGTAAAGTATCTGATTGTCCAACCATTATGCTATACGCCTGAAACCAATACAAAATAATGTTGAATGTAAACTGCAATTGAAAAATAAAATTAAAAAATATTTCTTCTCTAGCTCCTTTGAGCTAATGCTCATTTTCTCCATCTCTTCTCTCCCTGTCTTTTCTCTGTCTCTCGTAGCTTTTCCTTTAACTAGGTTATCCTCCATCCTGCCCCGAACCCAAGTTAGCATGGTTTACTATTAGTTATCACATTACTTTAGTTTTAGCTTCGTGTCTTCCCTAACTGCCCCAGTGTGGGGCTGCCCGCCTTCCTCTTTACACAGAGAGTTGTCTCCACTCCCGTGACAATGCATTCAAGTTGCCTTTGCATGTGTCCCCCCCTCGGGACTGCCAATATCTAGTGAGCATCATTTCCCCCAGCATCCAGTAAAGTCCTGGTCATTGGGGAGGCGCTCAACAGTATTTCGTAAGTGAGTGAATAAACACATGATGCTAAATAAATAGACTGGAATAGGTGAAGAGGAAAGGACATCTCCCCTGACTGGGCTGTTGCCTTTGTAATGACAGCATGCACTTTGCCAATTCTTTTTTGTGCAATAACCTGGGACATTACACTTCATGTGACCAGGTGAATTCCACCTGGTTAGCTGTAATGATTAAAACCTCACCTGCTGTCAGCCATACCTTTCAGTCTCTGTGTGTTATAGAAGCGAACTAAGGCCCTTGGCTTAGTGCATTTCTTTTGGATAAATGATCATTAAGGGTTAATGACCCAATGCCTTGCTTTAGACCAAAAACTATTTCTAATCGGTCATTAGTCTGCCTCTACATGCCCTGAAACTCCATGATTATTGCTTAATTTAAGCACAAACTACTCTGCAGGCGGAACATGGCCTATCTCTGTCCTTCAAGCATAATGAACACAGATTTCAGGGGATTTAATCACTTGTTTATGTGTGAGTTAGTTCTTGGCAATAACAGAAATTGTTTCCTTGGTTTTTAGAAGAATGCAAGCATAGTATTCCAAGTCAAATCATATTGCTTATTTCTTCGGGATCAACATCATTATATTCGCTTGAACATTTTTTAAAGTTATAAATTGCACAAAATTTTATTTCAATATTCTGCTATGTTACTCTCTATTCATCTTTTCTCTCTCAGCATGAATCTAATTAGTTGCTTGAAATATAAATAGCAGTTGTCTAATGACAGTGTGATCCATGCTTCTTCAGGCAATTCGATACTGTATGATTTCAGAAATACCTGACCTCTCTTATATTAGTAACAGCAAATATATCATGGATTTTCCCCAAGTTTTGCTTTACAAATATTTATGGCAGCACAAAACTTTGTTATACTTCTCCAGCCTACTTGATAATTTCCTGATTAGACCATTCCCTGCTTGGAGGAACCAAAGAAAAATTATGAAGCCTGCCAGAGGCCAATGGACTGTGTATTTCTTTCAAAATTCTATGTTTTTCAATAGCTTGTGGGTCTTTTTTCCTGATAAAATAAACAATTTAGACTAACAAGCCACTCATTGATCTTTGACCTTTTCAGCCACATCAAAAGCATCTTAAAAGCCAATTAGTGGAAATGTAGAGAAAAGGTCATTTTATTACAGCACTCAACACTGGAACCATAATATTTTACATAGATTCAAATTATCCCATGGCTTTCATGAGAAAAATAGAAAGACATGCTTCAATCCTACAGCAGGTAAATATTTTGCATGCACAAATGACTTTATTCTCCCTCCTCCTGGCCGTGCTCATTTTCTCAGCACAGCCGACACACACAGCCTCCAGGAAGCCCCCCTCTAGATGGTCTCTTCTGATGGACAACAGGGATAACACTGTTTCATGAGGTCTATTGATCATCCCCAAGCCTCATTTTAGCCACGGGTTTTAATTGCTTTCTCCAAACAGCCCTTTACCAGGCTGTTTCAGCAGTAATGCGTGCAGATGAAACACTGGCTTGTTCCCCTCCCTCCCTCTCCTTCTCTGATAGTGTTGGTTTCAGGCAGGATAAAACAGAGGAAAGGGAGAAAGTCAAGGACTTGTTTGGCTTCAGCACTGAAAGTAAGCCCCCAGAAATGGAAACAAATATTTTATGAAAATGATTCTTCAGTATACTTGCAATGAAATTTGTAAAAATCAGATGTTTCAAGAAGCATCCATTCATTCATTTATTCATTTTTCTGATTTGACTTGAGGATTTCTAGTTCACAAGGCCCTGGGCAAGATATACTTTGGAATATATAACAATAAAAAAGATATGGTTATTGTCTTTAGAAAATTATAGTCTACCAAAAGATGTCACAATCTGATAAATCCCTTGGTTTACTGTGCTGGGATGCCATGTCTTCCTGCCAGTTTAATAAGAAATGGTAGAAATCATTTTGATTTTGGTAGCTGACATTTTCCTGTGATGCAGAGAACCAATTTACCTTATTTTAAAAATGAGAGTATCTGATTTTTCTCCAAGCAAGACATTATCTTTATATGTATGGCAGGAAAGTAAACATGTATACAAAAACCACCCTGGAGTAAAAGCCTAAAAATATCCTAAAATGAAGCATAACGCTCTAAAGCTATAATCTAAAAAATATGTGGAACTGGTAGAATAAGTCTCCAAGGTCACTTGTAACATGCAAGTATCAGGTATTGAAAACTGTACTAGACTTTGATTTCTGAGCAGGAATTTCCAGTCTTTTCCTGAATGCTCTTGCTTTAAAGTACAAGCAGACCCCATTCATCAAAACCAGATGCTGATGTCTCTCTGCTCAGTTTCAGTTATCAATATCACGTTTGAAAGATACAAAACATTTTCGTAAAAAATGGACTATGCCTGTGGTCAGGTCGTATTCACCAGGGCTGACGTGAGCCAAGGTCCATAATGCCTTTGAAACAAAACAAAACAAAACAAAACAAAACAAAACCCAAAAGGTCACTGAGACCATGTATTTCTCTCCAATTTTTTTAAATTAAAAAATTATTTGCTCAAAAAATTTCACATACATGCACAACACTCACACATGTACAGTTTTGTTAAGGTCTGCTAAATATTAGGCCAGGAGAGAGGCCAAACTTCCTGATTTGATTCCTTCGAAAATTGCTGACCCTGAACGATCAGCCTTCAAACTCTTGGTTGGCTCTGTCGGCCACAGTGTGCCAGAACGACAGAGGTGTAGTCAGCTACCAGCTGGTGCTGCCACTCCCACAGTCTTGAGTGGATGGGGCAAACCATACATTACAGCCTCACAGCTGGTACCAATGTGTTGGTAGAGACGGGACCGTATTGTACACTAACGTCTTCGAGAGAATAGTATAGTCTTTGAGGTCCTTTGAGGTTCCTATTTGAGCACCCTAAATTCTAATAATACACCATTTTCTCTAGCTGCATTTGAAACTCTCTATAAAAAAATCTTCCCTTTTCTCTTAGAAAATAATACTGACGGCAATGATATACAAATCTTTATAGTTTCTAAATGCATTTGCATACTTGTTTTAGTTTATAAAATAAAATTTACTGTAGCTACAGAAATTCAAAGAGACAAGCAATTTTAAAAACTTTACAAATCCACATGTTGGCATGGAATTTATCAAAAATGCCAACTAGATGGTAATATTCTGGTACAATATATGACAGCAGGTAGCATAAGTGAATATTACATCTGTATTAAATCTGAGCATCCATATTAAACGTGATCTGAACACTATTTGGAATTTTAATCTTAGGAAGACAGTCAAGTTCTACTTTAGGCACCAAGTGTGTAATGAGACAATCAGCAATTCTGCCTTCATAGAGTTCACAGCACACACACTTTCAGGACATACAGCTCGCCAAAATACTCTAAACAAGCAAGTAAATAAATAAGATGGTAATATGAGCAATGGAGATAATGAAGAGGGCTTACTAGGACTGATTTAATTTTGTAAGTTAATTGCAAAGTGCCAACTTGACTGGACTACAAAGTGCTTCGCTATTTGGATAAACATTACCCTGGGTGTGCCTGGGAGGGTGTTTCTGGATGCGGTTAACTTATGAATTGGTAAATGTAATGAATAAAGCAGGTTGCTCTCCCTGACGTGGGTGGACCTCATTCAGTCAGCTGAAGGCTGAATCAAAGAAAGAGGCCAAGTAAGAGAAAACCTCTCCCACCTGACAAGCTTTGAACTGAGACATTACTTTTTTCCTGTCCTGACTCAGCCTGAAACATGACCTTTTCTGGGGTCTCAAGCCTGCTGATGCACTGAAACTGCACTTTTAGCTCTCCTGGGTGTCCAGCCTGCCAACGGCAGGTCTTGGGACTTGGCTGTCACCACGATCACATGAGCCAATTCTTTATACTAAATCTCTCTATCTCCCTATCTACCGATACTCATGAAAATAAATATTTATCAATACACACACTTTATTGGTTCTGTTTTTTGGGGGGAACTCTGGCTCACACAGATGGTATGCTTTTCATAGAAAATCTCGGTGGAATGACGATCTGAATTGTGATAGAGAAAGTGGGCCTGAATTTACGCCGCTGCCGCAGACAGCTGGGACAACCATTTACAGACACCGAGACAACAGGAAGATAGCACTGTCATCCCTGAGAAAAAAACCGAAAACAAGGTAGAACCTAGGCTTGCCCTGGCTCTCTGCCCAGAGGCATGTTTGTCTCGAGGCTTAAGCAGAGGGATCTCAAGCAGAACACGGGTGTGTTGCTGATTTGAGGAGATAAAGACAGAAGTTCAAAGAGCCTGAAGCAAAAGATTTTGGGGAGCAGAGTATTGAAAGGTGGGAGAAATCCATGGGAGAATTCAGGAACTCTTCTTAGGGGTCACCTTAAGCCTTTGGCTGAATATTAAGCCATATATGCACAGTGTGTGAAAGTGGATAGTCTGGGCAAAGAGTAACCAGGGGTTTGTGAGCTGAATGATTCCCAGACATTATTCATGAGACATAAATGTGCAAACACTCCAAGGGGAGAGTCTTCTCTAATACTTGAGAAATTCAATAGAGAGCCCAGAAATGTCACGCTCAGGTAGGAAGCCTAAACTAGCATCAGAGTGGCCGTCGTTCATCTTAGTAACAGGTCTTTAAAAGACCAAAATGATCGTAAAGTAACTGAACGGCCTGCAGAACAAAACCCAACGGTCTTTCAAAGAAGGCAACAAACTCCATATACTCACCAGTGTAACACTGACAACATCTAGGATCCAATAAAAAGGTTTCTAGATGTGGGTGTGGGAAAAAAACACCAGGAAGATATGGTCCGCATTCGAGAGAAAACTTAATGAGTTGGAATAGTCTCAGAAATGACAGAGAGATTGGAATTAGCAGGGAAGAATTTTTAAAAAATATCTAAAATGAAAGTTTAACTGCAGGGGATTAACAGCACATTAGACACTTAGAAGAAAATACCAGAGAGTTTGAACACTTATATTTAAGCACAAACTAAAACACTTGAAATGAAACTAACAGAGCCTCAGTAATCTGCGGGAAAATGTCAAGCAGTCTAGCATCTATGTACTGGGAACCTTGAAAAGAAGGGTATAGGAGGAGAAGAGAAAAATGTTTAGGGAGTAGCTGAAAGTGGTCCAAATGGAAAGTATAAACCCACACTCTAAATGCTCAATAAACCGTCTGCAGTGTAAACAAGAAGAGAACCACACCCAAGCCTGAGACATCGCACTTCTGAAAACCAGAGATAAAGAGAAAAAGCAGCTACAAAAAAAAAAAAAAATAGACCACAACATGTAGAAAGGAATAAAGACAAGAATGACTATGGGCATTTTGACTCAAACTGTGCAAGCCAGAAAACCTTTCAAGTGCTGAAAGAATGAGAAAAACAAGTCATTCTAGAAACATCCTTCTAAAACGCAAGCAAAATCAAGCAAACAAAAGCTACAAAACTTTGTTGCCAGCTGACCTGATCTACAAAAAACATTAAGGAGAGTTCTTCAGGTAAAAGGACAATGTCAACAGATGGAAACTTAGGTCTATACCAAGGAATAAAAAGCACCAGAAATAGTAAATGTTAGATTCAATATTAAAGACTTTTTACCTTTCCTAATTTTTTTAAATCTATAATTGACTGGGGAAAGAACTGTAAAAGCAGCTAGAAAACAACTAATAAGATGAGAACAAGCATATATCTGTCAATAACTACTTCAAATGTAAATGGACTAAATTCTCCAATCAAAAGTCAATGGCTGAATGGGCAACAACACAAGCCCTATCTATGTACTGCATACAAGGGGCACACTTCAGATGTAAGGGCACACACAGAGTGAAAGGATGCAAAAAAGATATTCCATGCAAATGGAAACCAAAAGAAAGCTAGAGTAGCTATACTTACACCAGATGAAATAGACTCTAAAACAAAGACTGTGATAAGAGACAAAGGATGTTACATACCGATAAAGGATTCTGTGCAACAAGAAGATAAAACATTCAGTGGGGTGAATGTTTGCACTTTTGTTAGTAAAGCACTGATGCTTATAAACTTCACTGTTTAAAGGATCTCCCTATGAGAAATTCACTCTTCATCACTTATATTTTTATAGACTGATTTAAGCAGAACAGAAAGGAGTGAGTTTGCAGCCCATACACCCCTAACCTAGAGGTGCCCATGAAATGTCACTCGTGTGAAACGCATCTGTCATTTATTTGCTGCAGAAATAAAATCAAGCACTGCTATGGGAAAGAAGGATGTGCATTCAGCAGACTGCTGCAGAAGGGTGGCAGAGCACAGTAGCTCCCGGGTGTGAAGGCCACAGCAGGGCGTCATGTAGAAGACAACTCTTGCTGTGGGAGTCGAACCAGTGTTTGCTCTCTGGACAAGATGTCAAGGAAGGAGACGGTATCATAGGCATACGGAGCAATGTTACCCAAGACATAACGTGAAGGAAACAGTGTTTGGTGTGGATATCAGTATGGGCTGGGGCACGGAGAAGTGAGGAGGTATTAGCAACAAAAACATGGGAAACCAGAGAGGTTGATGGAAGCCAGGTCGTAGAGACTTTGCATGCCACGTTAGGCTGAGCTTGGCCTTATTTCTGTAAATGATAGGAAAGTGACTGAAGCATTCTGAGCAGGTAAATAGTGAGAAGTCAATTTCTACTTTAGAGGGAATGTTCTCGAAGTATTTTGGAGAGTAAATGAAGGCATGCAGATAAGTGAGACCCAGCTTTAAAAAGTCTATTGTAATAGTATAACAAGAGAAGGCAAGGGCCTCAGACCAGTGCAGTGGTAGGGGAGGGAGAGGGTGGGTATCTGTTGACCATTTGGGCTTGGTGCTGTTGGAATGTAACTGGTGGTAGAAGAGAAGCAAGCCAAGGTGATGCAGCTTTTGGACCTGGGGCACTCACTGGGTGAAGAGTAGTCTTATTGAGCACAGTAAGAAACAGGCCAACAAGTTCCCGGTGATTTCAGAAGACTGATGAGGCTGGCAGACAGTGACACTTGCTTACTGTTCAGATAGAACGTGGAAGGGGTGTTTTTCTGGGATGGCCAAGGAGAGTGTTTCACAGGTATCCTGCTTTCCCAGTTCTGCCCCCTGGCTGAGCAACTGTTTCATATCCAAATACATACATAACTGCTGAGGAATCCAGCTCAGGTGAGGAGTTCATGAACTCCTTTCCCTTGCAGATGAAAAAATGTTGTCATTGTGAACTATAATTCAGTGTACAGTCTACCCAAAATAGTCAAAAATTCTTTTGCATTCTCATTATTTTGAGTCTAATTACCATGTGCTCTTAAGCAATTACCTGGACCTCACTTTTCTATGAAAAAGCTGAACTCCATGGTTCCTGCTTTCTCTCTGGCTCCTTTAACAACAAATGCACTTTGTTGGACAAGAAAAAGAGGCCTCACTATTGAATAAGGCCCAGAACTGAGTGGGTAACAGAGGAGAGCGAGTGTTCCGTTTGTTCATAAACACTACGGGGGTCTTTGTCAGTGGGGACTTCTGCGTGGATACCACATCCATTCTCCAAGCGTTTTGACAGTTCATACCTTTTGCCATTAGGCACTATCACCTCCAGACTGCCAAATACGAAGTTTATCAATACGGTAATCTTAAAACAGAAATCAATTAATCAAGGGTACCTATTTACTACTCGTTTTTCGTAATATAAAAGCATCTTTTCCTGTCCTAAATCTAATTTTGGGCCTGTCAGAGGGTTCAAAAACAACCTGCCTTACCTTGTGAAAAGGACCAGGTGAAACCCGGAGGCCGGTTTTGAACACTCGGCAATGTGGTTCTTGACTTTTTAAAGGTTATCTCCACCGAAGCCACGTGGGTATAAAAGAAAGTATTGTAACTGCCTTTTCTTAACGTCAGTACTCAGGGGAATGACTCTGGCACAGCTGCTCTTATGACTGTGGGGACACCGTTTTCTTTCCCCTGTTCATAGAGTTGCACATACAAGAAAACCAGGGCCTTGTTCGTGGTCTTGCTTCTTCTCCCCGAGGACTGGCCAGTGTTCTCAATTTAAATCCAAGGCACAGTGGGATGGGCTGACTTTGGCTTAGCTATAAAGTCACATATTCAGGAATACATACGAAAAATGGTGCATTGCTTCTGGTCATCCACAAAGGATTCTGTTTCAGTTGATAGCTCTGCTTTATTTACAGACATTACATATTTTAAATTCTTGTTATGTTTGTTTGTGAATGGAAATTGAAGAGCTTGTGGCAACATTAAACATACGGGGAATCTGTATAGCTCTGAATTAGCCCTTTTCCGTGCTGTTTATTCTCATTTGGTGTTCTTTTCGTGAGGATGAATTAGGTCTGCTCTAGGTACAGACTCCTGAACAACGAATTTAGTGATGAGTTTGTCAGTAACAAAATTCCAACTCCCTTTCATTCTCAACTGATGGTCTCTCTAGAAGGTGGTTAGGGACCATATTTCTGCAGGGCTTTGGCCTTCCAAATACGCTGGCAGTTCTTGGCCTCCATTCAGATTCTGGCTGGTATGGAATTTGTTTTTCTTTGAAGGCTACTCCAAGACCTGAGTAGAATGATTTGTATCTGGGTCTGTTTTGCTTTTCAGGTGGTATCATACTCCTTTGCAGAGACTTTGCCAGGAATAACCTCTGTTGGAAGGAAAAGGGAAGGGAGGGGGGAGGGAAAGAGGCATGGAAGAAACAGAGCAGATCAGACTGACTCTGTATTTCAGAGTTTCGAGAAAGAAAGCAGGACTTACTGTGGAATCCACTTAAATAAATATTCCATTGCCTAGATAATCACACTCAAGTGTTTTGGGACAAGATGGGAAAGCTACAGCTTGATGGTTATTCATAGATGGCCACAAGTGCGATATTAGCTCACGGCGTGATTTTGATGCAGAAAAAGAAGACCTTATTTAGGCTGCACTGATGGGAACATTGTGCCTGAATCATGCATAGGGCACAGCAGTCCCTTTGGCTGTTGCTGTTTTAAAGGATTGCATTTGATCCAGCTACCCCAAGCTAAAAAGGATAGTGACAGTTTAGAACATGTCTGAAAATGGCCACCGAGCAGCCCTTGCACAGAAGACAGGCTATTTGAGGAAGAGTGACAGGTGACCTTTTATCTCAGACCCAGGAAGGGTTAGACTGCATTTGTGAAAGTGTGCTTGACCGACACCTGAGTCAGAATCACCGGAGGTGTTCTTTAAAATAAAGGCTTCTTGCCTCTACCTACACACTAGAGAGTCAGAATCTTGGGTTCCAGTTGCAAGAGGGATATGCTTCTTAAAGAAGCTTCCAGATGATGCCTGTGAACACAAGGATTGGAAATCTTACTGGAGTCAGAAGCTGGGCTGTGTCACAGGGTAGACAGAGAGGGTTAGCCATGTGATAGTGGCCCGAAGATGGGAACTAAGACCACGGGCAGGCAGATCTCACTGCAATTAACCCTTGAAATCACGTGCCCTTCTTCATCAGAGGCGGGTTTTCTTTTCTTCTCTGTATGCTCGTTTCTTAA
Source organism: Macrotus californicus (assembly GCA_007922815.1). NCBI lineage: Eukaryota > Metazoa > Chordata > Mammalia > Chiroptera > Phyllostomidae > Macrotus > Macrotus californicus. The sequence continues at coordinate 413 of VMDR010005078.1, read as the reverse complement.
CAAAGGGCATTCACTTCATGGGTACTCAGTCAATATTGGTGAAACGTTTGAATGAGTCATTATTTCACTTAGGATGGCTGTATATTCTGGTTTAACAGGGCAGTTCTTGGTTTACACCTTTTAAGCCAGTGTTTAGCACTTGTCTTGTATTTCTCGTTTTTTAAAAAAATAGTTTTATTATTACTGATTTCATGACAAGAGAGGATGGGTCTAGCCCACTTCCACTTTGTACTCTCGGCTCCTGTCACAGTCTCACCCACTGCTTAGGAAGTGAGTGCCTGTGAACAGAGGGCTGACTGTACCACGTGGTGAAGCCTGAAAGGTAGTATCAGCGACCCTCTCTTCCCTATTCTTCTCTAGCTGTGACCAATTAAGACATAAGAGCTCCGATTTTGTACAAAGTTTCATTTGGA
>VMDR010005077.1:0-54801 GCA_007922815.1 Macrotus californicus | reverse complement strand
GATGGGGATGTAATTTAGTTTGAGGAGTATTGCCACCTTAACAATATTAATTTTTTCCCATGAACATGGGATATCTTTCTATTTATTTAGATTTCTCTAAATTTCTTTCAACAACATTTTGTTGTTTTCAGTGACAAGTCTTACACTTTTGTTATCAAATTTATTCTCAAATATGTTATTCTTTTTTGTTTAGGTCTTCTCTTTGCTTTTTGGTCGGTCTAACTAAAAGTTTTTCAATTTTGTTAACCTTTTCAAAGAAACAACTTTGGTTTGTTGGTTGTTTTTCTGTTATGTTTTTTTATTTATTCCTCCTCTAATCTTTATTATTTCTTCCCTTCTGCTTGCTTTAGGTTTAATTTGCTCTTCTTTTTCTAATTTCTTAAGATGGAAGTTTAGGCTATGGATTTGAGAACTTTCTTTATTTTTAATAGAGGCATTTATGGACAGGAATTTCCCTGTTAGTGCTCTTTAAGCTGCAGGCCATAAGTTTGGCAAGTTGGGCTTTCACTTCTATTCATCTTGAAGTATTTTCTAAATTTCCATTATGATTTTTGAGCTACTGATTATTACTGTTGTTTAATTTTCACGTATTTGTGAATCCCCAAATTTCTTTCCCTGTTGATTTCTAATTGAATTCCACTGTGGTATAGAAAACATACTTTATTTTATTTCAGTCCTTTTGCATTTATCAGTGTGGTCCAGCATAGAAAGTGTTCCATGTATACTTGAGAAGAATGTGTATTCTGCTCTTGTTCAAGTCTTCTATTCCTAGTTGTTCCTAGTTGTTCTACCCATTATTGAAACTAAGATAATGAAGTCTCCAACTGTTGTTGTTGATCGGATATCTGCCCTTAAATATCTCCCAGGTGCTTTAAACTCACTGTGATCAAAATTTATGTTATTCTCTCTCCCTTCTCAAATCTGCCTCAATTCGTGGCACTCAGTGCTTACACCAGAAGCTCAGGAGTCATTCTAGATTCCTTCTTTTTCCTCATATCCTACCTCTACTAGGTCTCTGAGCTCCACTGATTTTACTCATCTGTTCATTCCTCTTTATCCCATCTGTCCCTGCCCTACCTAAGTCAGGTCCTTGTACCTCACACCAGGACTGTTACAACCAATCTACTTGTTTCCATGATTGCTAATGTTCATTCCACCTAGAACAGCACACTCTTTATGACTTAACTCCAGAGTCACCCTGTCCTACGGGGCATCTTTGCTATATTATCTCATTCTTCCACCTCAGCTCTCAGCCTCCTGTGTGTATGTCTGTCCCAAGAGTTACCACACAATTTTACCACTGGCTTCCCCTCAGGATAGCTGCCTCTTAGAGGAGAGTAATTAGGACACTCCAGATTCCGACAATATAGATTAAAATCTTGTCTCTACCAGTTTCTAGCTGGGTGATTGGCAAATTATTTATTTCTTTATGCCTCAGTTTCTTTATCCATAATATGGAAATAATAATAGCAGTATGTCATAGGGTTAAATTAAATTAACAGATACAAAGTACTTAAAATATGTTAATATTAACATACTGGGTCCCCAGCAGTCCAGCAAAGGACTTAGAATAGAAAGCTTTTAGTTCCTGTAATTTGAGCTGAAGTAAACTGAACTTAACTGCTTGTCCCTTTTTCTGGTCTCTAGTTGTGCTATTCTCTTCCTTCTGTGGAAGTACTCTTGCTCCCTCCCCCTGCTCGCTTACTTTGTGAAATCATTCTTCAGGATCCAGTTTGTGTGACTCCCGCCCTCCCCTTGTGAGAGCAAAACACTGGCAGTTGACCAATGGGTCCTTGGTCAAAATCTCTTCCTTGTATTAATCCATGACCCTACATTGCCCCTGTCACACTATGTGACCTTGAATAATAGCAATAATAACAACTACAATTTATTAAATACCTGCTGAGTTCCAGGAACCTAACATGATTTCTCTCACTTAACCTTCACAATCATCCTGCTGGGAAACAAAAATTGTCGTCTCCATTTCACTGACAGAAGAACTGAGGCCCAGTGTGGTTAAATAACTTGCCCAAGATCAGGTGGCTAGGAGTCAAGTGACAGACTGAGGTTTGTAGCCAGGCCTAACCTCAAAGCTCATACATTGTCTTTTATTGCTTTTATTAGTTTGCAAGTCTGTCTCTTCACTTATGTTATAAGGTCCTTGCAGGCAGGAGCCTCTGGCTTTCTTGGGAAAGAACAGTCTCCCCAGAAGGCCTAATGTTTCCTGAGTGCAGAGCCTCCGTGCTGCTTTCTTGTCCCTCTCCATCATGCTGAGGTAGGACTCGTGCTGGTGGAAGCGTGAGATAAAGGAACAATAACTGAACGGCAGATGGAGGCCGCTGAGTCTCAGGGCTCTTTTGGTCATGTTTGCTGCTCTAGCATCTTTGGGGGCTGGGAGGAGGCCTCCCAAGGGACTGAGCTCACTCAGTCCCCTGGGCGGTGATGTCAGCCTCTGGCTCTGCCAGGCCCCTGAGACCACAATCACACTGACATCACCCATGTTTCCATGGGGCTCAGGAAGGAACTCAGACCTCCCTGCGCCCCTGCCTGGGGCAGATTCTGTAATGATCTGGGGGATTCTTTCCTTTGCCCAGAAGTCTCTTCTCATGTGTGGGTATTTTCCTTCCTGTCTTTCACCTAAAACTTACCTGTCCCCCAAGATTGTAACTTATATTCAGTATTTTGCTCTATATGTAAACTGCCTGTGATCTTTGACACACCAATATACTCCCAGTAAATTGGGAAGCCCGGGGAATTAAACAAAACAAAGCACCTCGCTGACCTGTCGACCTTTCCAGGGTCTGACTGACACAGGGCTGTTCCACTTTAAAATGTCTGGGAACTCGAAATGGCTCCAACTTTGAAGTCTTAGATTTTAAACTTTCCAGTCTTTGCTGGCCACTAGAAAGCCATCTCCACAGAGGGATTCTCTCCCTCAATCCACCAGCCCCTCATCCAATTCAATCTGTCAAAATTTGGGAAATAAGTATCAAACAATTGAATACCGTCATTTACCTGAGTACCTGGCACCATGGGATATGGCTTAAATCACAAATCAGACAGGCACTGGTCAGCTCACAGTGGTCACGTGGCTCCCAGTGTGCTTAGAGCCAAACTCAAACCCAAACGTAAGCCATGGCACTGCACACCTTCCCCCGCCCCCCAGCCTCGTCCTGCAAGACTCTTCCTGCATTCACCCCCTCCAACTGCACGGGCCATCTTTCAGTCACTCAAACACGCCGAATCCACTAGCTCCAAATTTATGTTTACATGGAGACCTGCAGGATGAGTCGGAGATAGGGGGCCAACTCCTGAGTTCAACACTTGGCTGCTAAGATGAAGACCCTATTCTTTTCCTTCATAGTGCTTGTCGCAATTTATAGTCATATACCAGTTTGTCTGGTTTTTTAAATTTTTTTTTCTCCTTTACTAAGCTATAAATCCAAAGAGGCGGGACCAAGTTCAATTTGTTTAATGTACACCTAGTGCCTAGATCAGTGCCTGCCACATAATAAATCTTTGTAGACCAAATGAATAATAAAAAGGGGTCCTGCTCTGGCTGGTGTAGCTCAGTGGATTGAGTGCCAGCCTACAAACCAAAGGGTTGCCAGTTCGAATCCCAGTCAGGACACATGCCTGGGTTGCGAGCCAGGTCCCCAGTTGGGGGCAAGTGAGAGGTAACCACGTGTGATGCTTCTCTCCCTCTCTTTCTTCGTCTCTTCCCCCTGTCTAAAAATAAATAAATACAATCTTTTTTAAAAGGTACCCCCTCATTTAGAGATTGTCTCATCTATTTGGTGAAGCACACTAGCACACACAAAGCAGGTATAAATTTTTCTTTACAAAATAGGTATGCAAGATATGGTGCATTATTTTAATTCCCTTTAGTTAAGTTAAATCTACCTCCAAACCCTCAACCCTCTGGCTAGCAGAATCCAGGCTTCAGCAAAGGCCCACGGGTATCCTGGAGCAGAACATTCAGGGGGGCCACTCCTCCAAGATGCTCATTGTCCCAGCCCTGGGGGTCCTGTGGAGTAGCTCTGCAACCCTCAGACCACCCTTCCTCTTAGGAACCATTGAGGGTTTGGTAACCCTGGTGTCTGGGAGGCCCTGGGGGGCCCATTCCTCTCTACTGACTCACCACAAATGCAGAATGCCTCAAGGGGACAGGCCAGGGTTCATACATGCTTGGGAACCTCAAAGTTAGCCCCCAAACTTTATAGAACTCTTCCCTCCATTGTGCCCTCTTCACTTCAGCCTTATCCCTTCCGACACAAGCATGTTCCCTCTCTTCAGAGCCTAGTATCAGCCCGCCACAGAGTCAGACTTCCCTCTGAGTGTTTGCATTTCTGTCTTGCCATTCAGACGGCCCTGAGGCAATGGTAACTGAGGCCAGACGGCCTTCTCAGAATAGGATAAGGACATCAGAGAATGAAAGACAAAGTGGAAGCTCAGTTCACCGCACCGCTCCCCACCAAACAGAAAACTTCACCAGGACAACACAGCCGTGTGCTGAGTTGAAAATCACAAAGTGCTCAACTCTATGGCGTGGTCAGGAGAGTCTGGGCCCGTTTTCCTTCACCTCCTCGAGTCTGTCTCTGAGCCCTCTCCACAACCTGTGTGCCCATCCCGGGCAGCCGAATGTCCTGTCAATTAAAGCGACATTCCTCAACACGCATTTACACCTGGAGATCTGGACAATGATTCTGCATCTGCAGGGGCTGGGATCCCCCACCCTTTGTCCGGCGCCACTGCTACCATGCAAGTCAAGGGTTAACACCTGGGACCAGGGCTTGTACAATAGTCTACCAGTTCGTTTTCCTAAAATCCTTCATCCCCATCACTCATCCTTTGCTCTTCAGAAGAAAAATCTGTATTTTGAGCAACTGCAGTGACACTACTTGTGTGACCTTGAGCAAGTTGCTCAATTCCCTGTGCCTTGATTTTGCTATCTGCAAAATCAGAATAATAATAGTAATAATAACACCTTTCCTATAGAATTTTTTGTTGTTATAAACAGCACCTGGCACATAATAAGTGCTGGATCAATTTTGGTGATTTGATTTGTCATTATTGTTTTTGCTGACATTATTGTACTTGCCAGGCACTCTGGTTCTGGAGATACAGTGGTAAATGAGAAAGACGAGATCCCTGTTCTTATGGGATCTCATCTTACAGTGTAGTCGAGGGAGAAAAAAATGTGAGTGTATGTGTGTGTATGTGTGTGTGTGTGTGTGTGTGTGTGTGTGTGTAAAATCTCAGCTAGTGAGGGGGAGGAACAAACTACCCCCAAGGTCCTTCTGGCTGGTCTAATGATCAAATAGACATCAGATTAGCAAGAGAAAATAATCAACTTTTGACAGCCTATGAAAATAGTTTCACAAATATTTTCTCTTGACAACCTAAATTTACAAGAGAGAACACAATTCTTACCACTTTCACAGACAGAAATCTGGGGGCGTGCTAATCTGGTAAGAACCCTTACCTTCTGCTGGCCTGTGCCAGGCGCCCCACGTACAGCAGCCTCGTGGGGACATAGGTGTTCCAGCCAGTGAGCTTCTCCTGCTCAAAGCGCCAAAACTGAGAAAGGGGGAAAATTCCCCTTTCTCTCCTCAAATCAATAGGAGGCAGATTGATCAAAGAAAATCAAATTTACTCTCACGCACACAGGAGCCCATGTGCGTGAGACAGTCAGCAAACCCACACACCAAGAGGTTCAGCGGTAGAAAGGCGGACTGAGGTGTGTAACACATCCTGAGCTAGGGATGAGGTGAAGTGCCTCTGGGCCTTCCAAAGTTCATTGTGGGTAGTAAGGTGAGCCAGCTTCAGGAACTAGTAGTTTGCCCTGCCATTCGGACAGGTCAAAAGAAGTTGTCTCTGATAACCTCTTATGGGCAAGGCCCTTAATTTGAATTCTTCTAGGGACACCTAGTGAAACTGAAGCACTAATCAAAAAACTCCCAACAAACAAAAGCCCTGGACCAGACAGTTTCAAAGGTGAATTTTACCAAACATTCCACGAAGAACTAATGCCTCTCCTCAAACTATTTCATAAAATTCAAGAGGAGGAAAGCCTTCCAAACTCATTTTACCAGGCCAGCATTATCCTAATTCCAAAACTAGATAAAGACACTACAAAGAAAGAAAATTATAGGCAATATCCCTGATGAGCATCGATGCTAACGTCCTCAACAAAATATTAGCAAACTGAATACAGTGATGCATCAAAAAGATCATACACCACAATCAAGTGGGATTTACTCTGGGAATGTAAGGTTGGTACATTCGCAAATCAATAAATGTGATACATCACATGAACAAAATGAAGGATAAAAACCACATAATTATATCAATAGATGCAGAAAAAGCTTTTGATAAAATCCAGCTCCCATTTATAATCAAAACTCTCAGCAAAGTGGGAATACAGGAAACATAACTAAACATAATAAAGGCCATAGATGAGAAACCCATTGCCAGCATCATACTCAATGGGCAAAAACTACAAGCATTCCCCTTAAGATTGGGAACAAGACAGGGATGTCTGCTTTCACCTCTTTTATTCAACATAGTACTGGAAGTCCTGACCACAGCAACCAGACAAGAAGAAGAAATAAAAGACAACCAAACTGGAAAGGGAGAGGTAAAACTGTCTTTATTTGCAGGCGACATGATACTGTACATAGAAAACCCTAAAGATTCCACCAAGAAACTACTAAGAACTGGTAAATGAATTCAGCAAAGTAGCAGGATACAAAATTAATATCCAGAAATCAGTTGCATTTTTATATGCCAATAATGAACTAACAGAAAGGAAAATTAACAAAACAATCCCATTCACAATTGCTTAAAAAAGAATAAAATACCTAGAAACAAACCTAACTAAGGATGTAAAAGACCTGTACTTGGGAAAGTATAAGACATTGAAGAAAGAAACTGAAGAAGACACAAATAAATGGAAGCATATACTGTGCTCATAGACAGGAAGAATTAACATCATTAAAATGTCCATACTACCCAGAGTAATTATAGATTCAACACAATGCCTATCATGATTCCAATGATATATTTCACAGAACTAGAACAAATATTTCAAACATTTATATGGAACCACAAAAAGCCCTGCATAGCAACAGCAAACCTGAAAAAGGAAAACAAAGCTAAAGGAATCACTACCTAATATCAAACTATACTATAAGTCCATAGTAATCAAAACAGCCTGGTACTGACATACAACAGACATGGAAGTCAATGGAACAGCTCTGACTCCTAAAGGAAGAAATAGTCACATGTGTTCAATGAAATTCTTGGGAAAGAAAGATTCACCCCCTCCCCCCCCACACACACACACATTTACTTATTTATTCAAACATATATTGTCACTGTGGACACATGTACATTTATTTTATGTTTTTGGTAACAATTTAATGCTACATTATTTATTTTATTGCTCAAATTTTCCTCGCTCTGACCACTGGGGTCTCTTTCAGGTTCACTTCTGTGTCCCTTTGATACATTTCCATCCTGTTGAGTTTTTTTATTCTGTTGCCTGAAGGCCAGCCACTAGTCTCCCTCTCCTTCTCCAGTTGTCTCCGGATTTTTCTCCCTTTAACCTGTTGGTTCCTCTACCCATTCCCTTGGACTGGGCTAGACTGGCCCTTTGTGGAGGGCTAAAGTCAGAAAACATTGCAGCTCAGCTCTGTCTGTCCCCAAGATAATTAAGAGGCCCTGCATGAAAGCCCAGGGGTCTTGCTCCCAAATCTCCTTCTACCTGTGGTACATTGGGTCCTTGGGACTTGGAGGTGGGGGCCTCCATCTGTCACGTGACTACTGTAGCCATGGCACTCCGGTGCAGCTTCTCCAGGGACCAGGACCCAGGGAGCTGGCTACAGGGGAACAGCTGGCTAGCTTTACTCCAGGGTTCTCAGAGAAAGCCTGGCTCGATGAAGTCATAGATTTATCGAGCTAGATCCACACCTGGGGATCTCACACTTCTTATATCACCTATTGTACACTAGTCCCCATTTTCCCGTGGGGGATGCGTTCCAGGCTCCCCAGGGGATGCCCAAAACTTGGGATAGTACCAAACTCTATATATATACTGTTTTTCCTATGCATACATACCTATGATAAAGTTTAATTTAGAAATTAGACACATTAAGAGATTAACAATAGTAACTAATAATAAACTTGAAAAATCATAACTATATTGTAATAAAAGTTACGTGAATGTGCTCTCTCTCTCTCTCTCAAAATATCTTCTTATACTGTGAGGGAGGGAGGGAGAAACCGTCCTCTGCCTTCCTGGGTTCTTTTGTTGGTCTAATGCTCAAATAGACGTGAGACAGATTAACACAAGAGACTATGACAATATTAATTACATGTGCACATATGGAAATCCCACATACATGAGAGAATCAGAGACAGAAAAGTGAACTGGGGTATATATGACATTCTGAGCCAAGGGTCAGGTGCGGCACCTGGGGCTTCCCAGGGGAGGAAGGTCAGTCACAGGATGGTAAGAAGCACGATGTTCAGAGATTAGAAGTTTGCCCTGTCCTATAGGTAGGTCACAGAAAGTTCTTTCTGGTGATAACTCTTATTACGGGCAAGGCCCCTACTTTAAATTCTTTAAGGGAAGGTAAAAGTTTCTCGTGAGCCTGCAGGGGCTCAACTGCATTCAGCTCAAACTAATTCACATGCCAAAGTAGCACATCTTGGGGAGGTCTGCTCTGAACCCCTGCAGTATGGTATGTACAGTGTGGATATGCTGGACAAAGGGATGATTCACATCCCAGGAAGGATGGAGCAGGGCAGCAAGAGATTTCATCATGCTACTCAGAAAAACACACAATTTAACACTTAGGAATTATTTCTGGCATTTTCCATTGAATATTTTTGACTACGGTTGGCCACGGGTCACTGAAACCACAGAAAGTAATACTGCAAATACTGGGGAAATGCTGCACATTTATCCCCGTACCCAAAGCCACCCAGTCCCGGAGTGGGTCTCCCCCTGAGATGTGACAGAGAAAACTTGTCCCCCAACGAGTGGCAGAGGAAGAACAGCATGGCTGTGGGCATGTTTTGGTATCCACGCACTAACACAAGCAGCGAAGCACCAAGAGAATGGGGAAGGTGGAGGGAAAGTGTAAATGTCGGTGTGAGTGTGTACGGAAGGGTGAGCACGTTCACAGGAAAATTACCTTTCCCTTGTATCATGAATGCATCTTTCACTCCTCTTCCCCAGATTCTAAATAGGCCTCCTCTCCGTCTCCACTGCCACCGCCCTCATGCCGTCACCCTCTCTCACTCAGGCCATAGCTATTTCCTCCTAACATGCCTGTCCCATTCCAAATCATTTTACAGACAGATTATCTTTATTTTTTTTTAAGATTTCATTTATTTATTTTTTTAGAGAGAGAGGGAAAAGAGGGAGAAAGGGAGGGAGAGAAACTTCAATGAATGAGAGAAACATCTTTCAGTTGCCTCTGGTACACCCCCAACAGGGGACCTGGCCCATAACTCAAGCGTGAGCCCTGACCACTTTGCAGGAGGATGCCCAGCCCACTGAGCCACACCATTCAGGGCCAGATTATCTTTTAAAACACAAATCAGTTTACTTCACTAATCTATTTTAAACTCTTGCTTTCCATTGCTATGATAATAAAGACCAAGAATTTTAATCCTACAGGTCCCTTCCCTTTCCTTGTACCACTCCTTCTTCACTGTCCAAGTTCCAGCCACCTCAGCTGTCCCTCCCACTGGCCTCTTACCCTGGGGTACTTGTCCACCCACTGCAACCCCACTTCTTGATTCCCATTCTCCTTCGTCATCCAGTGGTCTGTTAGATGAATGCAAGACTTTGGAGTCATTTCCTTCAGCCGAGACTGAGAGAGGAACTATCAGTGGTAAAGATTTTAGCCTCAGTTGATAGGCTTAAGTGATCAATGCACATGGAACGCTGTTATTCCAGGAACTGGAATGCAAGACCTACAGGACTCAATCCAACCTTTGTGCCCCAGGGTTTCTGCAAGCCACCGAGATGGTATCTGGGCCATTGTGTTCCAGGAAGGGACTGCCAGTGATGCAGATAAAGAATTGCTGATCAGCAGATAAGGAAATACTAGGAAAATTGTCTGTACTGTGACTCTTACCCAATTAACCGGTTTTCCAAGCCCCTTACCTACCCTTTCGTCTCATAAAAAAGTCAGCTTAAAATGAGATGTTAAGATGGTTTTTGAGGGTACATAACCCACTGTCTTCTCAGATCTCTAGCCATCTGAATAAAGGGCCCATAAAGATTCAGTCCTTGTCTCTACTTTGGTTCTGACAGGGGACTCAAGAGTTGGAAAATTTCAGTTTAAGTAATACCCAATAAGCTTAGTAATCAATGCAGGTAAAAGCTATTGTTCCAGGAACTGAAGGTGTGATGCACCCTGACTCCAGGAGACCATAAGCAGTTCCACCTTCATGCCTCAGGAGGACTGCAAGCATCAGGATGGTATCTGAGCCATTGTGCTCCTGAGTGAGATGCCCACTACCCAAGACACAGCTAAAGACCACCTCCCGGGGGAGAATATTGCAGTTTTTAATCTAATTAACTTTTCCTGAATTCCAAACCCCTTACCTACACTTTGTTCTCCTTATAAAAAGGGCCATTTTTAAATGGAATTTAAGATGGTCCGTTAGGGTATGAACCTGCCATCTTCTCAGATCACCAGCCATCTGAATAAAGCGCCCATAAAGATTCAATCCCTGCCTCTGCTTCTTGGGTTCAGTATCTGACAGGCAGTATGAATGCTGACTTTTCCAGTTTCAAGATGATGGTAGTAGGACAGGGTGCCACAGTGGTGGCCCCCAACCTTCAGAGTGGAATCTCCAGGTGCTAAGGCAGGCCATCCCCTCTCTGTCTAGCCTACAGTGCAAGAGCAGAAGTTCCCGAATATTTGTCTGAGATCTCTTTTTTTAATTTATTTTTTATTGCATTTTTTTCCATTACCATTTAGTCCCCTCATACACCAACGCCCGCCCCCCACAGCCTGAGACCTCGTGAGTGGGCAGTTGATGGGCAGCAAGGACCTTGTGAGAGGAAGACTTCACCCAGCTGTGGAAGAGCACTGTGGTCAGGAGCACAGGGCCCCTGCTCAGTAACAGCATCGTGGGTGAGAAGGGGGCACAAGGAGACCCACCCTCTGCCACGACTGAACATAGAAGCAGTAGAATTCTTTGAACCAGTCTAGTTCTGGCTCTTTTTCCTCCTGGGACAACTTCTAAGAGCATTTCCCAGACTCCCAGACACTTGTCTCCAACCAGACTTCACCTGCCTTCCTAAAGATGGTGACAAGTGAGCGTGGCTGGGGATGGGGGCAAAGGCAGAGGGACTGGGGAGAATCCCACTGCCCTTGGTGCCAGCTCCAGGAACCTTCAAATTCAGTATCTGGCCATGCATAGGCCTGTCAAAGGTTTAGCCCAGGCCCTGGTCAGGTAGGCCAGTTGGTCAGAGCATTGTCCCAATAAGTCAAGGTTGCAGGTTCAATCCCCAGTGAGGGCACATACAAAAAGCAACGAATGAATGCATAAATAAGTGGAGCAACAAATGAATGTTCTTTCTCTCTCTCTCCCCATCCCTTCCTCCCTCCCTCTCTAAAATAAATAAATAAATAATATTTTTTAAAAATAAAAGTTTCAGCCCAACTACATCTTGGAAGACTGTTCTGCCTAGCAGTCGTCAGTGCAACATCTTTTACCTTCCCCGTGAAGCGCCCGTGAAACGCAGGACAAACGGAAAGTGCCCAAACAGCTGCCACACTGGGCTGCATCTCAGGGGGCCTGGGGGTAGTCGTAGGCACAAAGAGCCATGCCTGCCAAAGGGCAGTGACACCACGGCAGCCTTAGGAAATTTAGTCTGCCCGCCTTCGAGAGGCTCCCCTGACCCCCAGACTTAGCCTGTTCTAGGGAGTCCGAGGATTTTCCTTAAGATTGGATGCCAAAACATGGGGGAAAGTGATGAAGTGGAAAATCGTATAGTATTAGCAAAACAAAATAAACACTCTGTGAAACCGAAAAACTAAATTTCTGCGACACTCATAGGAGGGTAATTGGTTTACGTACGCTGCATAGGACTCAAGTACAGAAATTAACTGTGTACCAGCAACAGTGGTGTTCAAGGGCAAGTCCGTGCCATGGCTTGCTGAGCTGTGAGAGCAGCGGAGCAGAATGATAGAAAGCAAACTGAAGCCAGACGAGAGACCAAAGGATCCTGAGAACGAGGAGGGCTGGTCTACCTGGGCACGTCATTGAGGAGGGGTCTGGACGACCCGTCAGCGGAAAAAGCTTCGGGTTCTGCTGCCACCTTCTGGCGGCCATACCACAACACGGGGTCCTATGCTCCGGTTAAGCCAGGGCTCCCGGTTCAAGTCAAATCTAGGGCCAAAAAGAGTGAGGCAGACATACGTACTAATTTTTATATGGATGCAATAACGGAAAAAAGTACTTTTATTATAAAATAGTTATAATATTTCTATAGCATAATGAGAAGACCAGTATCTTGGGAGCCATACAAACCTCCTTTGGCTCAGCATTGGGCTAGTTGGGTGATGCAGGGCAAGTCCCTTTCAGCCCTCTGGGAGGCTTCTCTCTCAAATGAGAATAATAACAGTACCTCCACACAAAGAGACGTTAACTGAGGTCACGGCTGTTTGGTACTGAGTTCCTGGCATATGGTGCTTGGTTATTACAAATGATTGGTAAAGGTGGACAAGGAAACCAGGGTGGTTCTTTTCTGGGAGATTTTTTCTCTTTGAAAACATTTAGTTGCACAATTTGAGTTCATCAAAATCCCTGGTTTATAATGCATGCTCATCACTGATTGTACAACATGAAAATGCACTTTTGTGTTGGAATTGGATGCTTAGAGACTATCTGGACTCGACAGTTTAGAACAATTCCAGGACTGAAAGAAAACACACACCCACACGTATGCATGCACACGTTTAAGTTCTTTCCAGCTGGTTAGAGTGACAGATATCCTGCTGTTGTCTCTAAGGAGGACTCATATCCCCTGTCTCATCTGGGCTACGTAGGTGTGGAAACTTCAGGATTTTAAAGGTTACTTTAGATTTTGTGGGAGTAAGCTCTGGTCTACAAGGAAGGGTGCTTTCTGACTTTCCTTAGCAGTGTGCAGAGGGCAAATGGGAGGGAGCAAAGAGCCCTCTGCTGAGACAGATGGCTAAGTGCTTCCTGAAGGACAAGATAAGTGTGTATTTTGCATTGTCTCTTAGTGTAATTTCCATATAAATTTTTAAAAAATAATAAACTCTGTTGCTTTTCTAATTAATTTATTTCCATAGTTATTTCTTTACTCCTTAGATGAACTTTTTGTTTTCCTAAAATTCTAAAATGTTCAGTTGATCAAGCCTCTCTCTCAGCTAATAAAAGCATTTATTTTTATTTATTTTTTTTATCCTCACCTGAGGATATTTTTCCATTGCTTTTAGAGAGACAGGAAGGGAGAGAGGAAGGGAGAAAGAGAAAAATCAATGTGAGATAGAAACTTTGATCGGCTGCCTCCCACATGCACCCAGGTGGGGATCGTACACGCCCAGACAGGGGATCCAACTCGCAACCCAGGCACATGCCCTGACTGGGAATCAAACCAGTGACCTTTTGGTTCGAAGGCTGGCGCTCAATCCACTGAGCCACACCAGCCAGTACCTAACAAAGGCATTTAAAAGGTATGATTTTTTTTCTGTGAAAACACAGCTTGGTCCATATATCTTAAACTCAATATGTTATATTTTTCTTATTTGTTCTTTAAAAAGACTGATATTGTAATCTTGATTTCTCTATGATTCCAGTGCTTTTTAGGATCATTTCCCCTCCTTTCACGATTTCCAAGTAGCTGTGTATTGTTGTTCGTTTTCATACATTTATTGGCTACGGTGTGGCTACAGAACGTACCCTGTACAACTTCTGCTTTTTGGAATTGATTAAGGTTTCTCATATGCGATCAATTTTTATGAATATGTGTAGCTGAGAAGCATGTCACAGGCAAACAGATCCATGGTCGATAAAAACAAAATGTAACTTTCTGTTACAATTTTTTCCTCTACTTTAATTATCTATTACTCCTGATGTCTACTCAAAAATAAAACCCATCAACCACACACAAATATTTGTCACTTCTGGGTAAGCTCAGCTTTTTGGTTTTTCAGGATTTTCCCAGGCAATTATGGTTCCCGTTTAAACCTTCAGGAGGTTGCATCTAATTCAGGGGGAACTTCTGTAGCTTAAGGGAGGGTCATCTAAATGGCCATCACCTGCCCCTTTGGGTTCACTTAAGATGTACATCATCTTCCCCTCCCAGGCTTGTCACCTGCCACAGACTATGCTGACATTAGCTTAGTGGTCTTTTCCCCACATGTGCCATTTTTGAGGCATAACTGGCCCAGACCTCAAGGCCACTTCCACTCTGCCAGCCCTCTCCCAGCCACCTTCCTGAAATCTTTGCATACTCTGGTCCTCTAGTCCTTTGACAATCTTGATACTCGCCAGGCTGCTATGGGCTTACTTCTGCAAGGCTTACTACTTCCCTGTTCTTCACAGACAGCCTCCCCTTACTGATTTCACGGGAGGACTAGGGGGTGGGAATGGGAGGAGGTCTGTGCCTGCTTCGTGAGAGTTTCGTTACGGGGGTGGAAGGCAGAGAGCAAGGCTCCTTCTCAAGAGACCCACGCAGCGTCTGATTCCGTTGCTTTCCTGACATCTCTAGGCTGAAGCTGCAGGATTTGAATCCTTCGGCTCTCGGCTGCTCTTTGGCGTCACCTGGTGGTGATTTGACAGTCGGGAGGGTAAACCCTGTTTGGGATAACGGTGCTGTCTGGGCAAGCGTTCTGCCGCCTGGCTGGGACTTCCAAAAGAGCTACAGTCTTCCCAGGATCCACCTGGTTAGATGGCGATGCTTTGTTGGGTGACCTGGGGATACTGGTCGGCAAGAATACTGAGGACACCACCTCCCACTTCCCGGTTCCAGAACTAAGGTGGCCTGCGTTTTTATCACGGGGGCCTTCCCCCGACCCCCACCCCTACCTTGCCAACAAGAATAATAACTTTAATCCACACCTCAGCCCTTAGAGAATAGAAACGACCGCCACATTGGAATTCGCCAGGTGGTATGGGCGTATTACTGTCGGGTTTTGCTCGTGATTTTTCCTTGTTTGCTATGGTGGGTAACAGCAGCTCTCGGCAAATGTCTGACTCCCCTCTCCTGGGCAAGTAGGGATCCAGGGTGCAGAGTGCTGGCAGGAGCAAGATCCAACCCTCCAACCAGTCCACTCAGCCAACCCAGACATGGAAGGGAAATGAATGCAGGAGGTGGGAGGGAGAGAGAAACACATCCTGAAGGTCAGAAGACCAGACAGGAGCTCCAGTGTTCAAAGCACAGAAGACAAAACATGGCTGGAGGAGTTCCCTGAGCCACAGGGGCTGGTATTCTCATCGGGAATTGCCTGGAAAATATAGGCACATTTAATTTTTTTGCTTAAATTTTATTGTATCTGGCATTAAATTTGCTAGCCTTCTTTATATCTACATTTTACAATGTACTATATTGTGGGGAAATATGCAAATTTTGGAAACATATTTTATGTATTTTTCTCTATCCATTTATCTCCTGAACAGAGATCACTGTTACCTGTGTATATATGTTAGTTTCCTAGGCTTGCTGTAACAAATTACCACAACTGGGGGACTTAAAACAACAGAAATTTCTCTCACAGTAATGGTGGGCAAAAATCTGAAATCAGCGAGTCAGCAGGGCTGCATGCCCTTCACAGGCTCTAGGAGAGAATCCTTCTTCACCTATGACAGCTTCTGGCGGCTCTAGGCATTCCTTGGCTTGTGGCTGCATCACTCCAATCTCTGACTTCACAAGGCCAGGGCCTTCTCCGTGTCTGTGCCTTCTCCTCTCTGTCTCTTGTAAGGTTATTGGATTTAGGGCACATGAGGATAATCCAGGATGATCTCATCTCAAGGTCATTAACTTAATTACATTTTCATCTACAAAGCCCCTTCTTCCAAATAAGGTCATATTCACAAGGTTTTAGGATGGGAACACACATACAGAGACAGAGAGAGGAGGGAAGCAGGGAGGGAAGGGAGAGAAAGAGAGGGAGAAAGCACTCACATGCATAACTTTTTGGTGCTGTAATAAATGCTATAGTTAACATTCTAGCAAAAATCCAGCTCCTGAAGGGGTGTGATGGACATTTTGTTGTTTTGGCCCCCCACATCCTTTGCCCCTTCTTCTGATAATAGTACCCCAAGGATTCTTGGGGAAGTCACCTTTCCTTGACAGAGTACCTGCTTGGTGAAACCATCGATAAAGATGCACTGAACTTTTCTAGATTAAAAAATAGGCATGAAACCTGACCTAGACTAATTTTATGCTTGCTCCATGGCAACTAGATTTTAAGCAAAATTATAAGACTGGAAAAAGCTGTAGCTGATTCATCTAGTAGCTGATTCATCCTGTATCTGATTCACTGCTTTCTGTTGTCTGCTGCAGCAAGCAGCCAACCCCAGAGCCACCCGGGTTCCTGCCCTTTTGGGACCTGATTTTTCACCTTTCCCTTTCAGTGCTGTGAACTGAACCAAAAATATATTTTTTGTCATTTTGTTTTGTCCGAGTTGACTCACACAAGGCAAATACTTGATTCATTTCTTTTGTTTTTTGTTTTTTTTTGCTTTCTAATAAAATATATTTACTAATATCTTTCCTTTTGAGAAGAATTTTGTTGGTGTACAGAGTAGTGCTCTCGCTGTTACTGTTTTCTGAATAGATTTTTATTTCTTCTATGAACTAAGTTCTTTGGAAAAAATGATGTTACAATGTCAAGTGAATTTTATTGCTATTTTTCACTTTGTTACATTGTATTAAGAGTATTTAGGAAATTTACAGAGATCTTTATGTACATGATGAATTTCTATAAATGTTCTTTGGATAATTAAAGAACAGATATTCTCCATTTGTGGACAGAAAAACTCTCTCTGTCTATGCACACACAAGATACACACACACACAAACTTGTAACTGTGTTGTTCAAATCTCCTTCACCATTACCCTGTCACAGTCCCGGCCGGCAGGACCCAGTGTTGTTGTGGAAAGCTTGTCCTATATCCCCGGACAAGTGACGAACAAATTCACACGAACTAAAGGAATCCGGTGGAGAAAAAGGGATGTGTGACCGATCTCTCCAGGATCAAGAGAGAGGGGCCTCGACTCTGCCTCGACAGGCTTTTATTGATATTCTAGGTATACTACATCAAGGAGGGTCCTCCTTCACTGTGCACAGGTTGCTTTATGTGGTTACCATAACAAAAGAAAGAATGTTGCTAATCCCTTCAAGATAAAGGTCATTTGCAATTGTAAAGGGAAAAGGTTGAACTGGTTACACCCAAACTTGAGAGGTTTAGCATAGATTTTGGGAGGTTACTTTAAAGATATGCAGTACACACTTTCCTCAATTCAAGGTGAGGGAGTTTTTTAGCAAAAGCAAGTCTCAAAGCAGCCTAGGTACAGTGTAGGCCTGATTCCCCATGGGAGACCTATTCATGGATGTTCTCTACACGTCATGCACGTCTGTCTGCGTTCAGAACCAGAGCTGAGCCACAAGATCGCATCACACATGGATAGGTTCCCTATATTACCCTTGTACCATAGCCAGACAAAGAGATTACAAGGAAAGAAAAGTACAGATCCATAACCCTTATGAACACAGATGCAGAAATCCTCAACAACACGCGAGCAATCTGAATTCAGCAGCACATTGAAAGGATCATAACCATCAACCAAATGGGATTTATCCCAGGAATGAAAGGTTGGTTCAACATATGAAAGTTAATCAATGTATACACAACATTGATAGAATGAAGGGGGAAACCCACATGATCATTTCAATTAATGCAGAAAAAATTATTTGACAAAATCCAACATTTTTCATGAGAAAAACACGCAACAAAATAGGACGAGGACACTTCAACATGATAAAGGACATCTACAAAAACCCACAGCTAATGTCATCCTGAATGGTAAAAGACCGAAAGCTTTTTCCCTAACATCAAAACAAAAAAAGAAAGAGAAAAGAATGCCTGTTTTCAACATTGCACTGGAAGTTCTAGCTCGAGAAATTAGGCAAGAAAATGAAGTAAAAGGCACCCAAACTTAAAATGAAAAAGTAAATTTACCTCTATATGCAGATGCCATGAACTTATCAGTAGAAATCCTGAGGAATACACACACGCATGTTAGAGCTAATAAGCTCAGTGCAGTTGCAGGAAACAAAATCAACACAGAAAAACCAGTTACATATCTACATACTAGCAATGAATAGTCCAAAAAGGAAATTAAGAAAATAGTTTCATCTAAAATAGCATCAAAAGCCCTGGCTGGTGTGGCTTAGCGGATTGAGTGCAGGCCGGCAAACCGAAAGCCACCTAGTCAGGGCACATGCTTGGGATGCCAGCCAGGTCCCCAGTTGGGGGCGTGTGGGTGGCAACAGATGGATGTATCTCACATATCGATGTTTCCCTCTCTTTCTCCCTCTCTTCCCCTCTCTCTCAATATAAATAAATAAATAAATAAATAAATAAATAAAATCTTTTTTAAAAAATAGCATCAGAACGTTGCTATGAAAACGTTGCTATGCCACTCCATGTCCTACCGCAGGCAATGAGCAGCCAGGGGTGTCCTCGTGAGAGATCACTGAAATGGCAGCGTCCAGTCAAGGAACTTTGGATTTACTGGACCTTGCAGAACTTGCTAAGAAGCAGCCATGGTGGCTCAAGCTGTTTGACCAGGAATCTGGGCCCTCAGCTGAAAGTACAGCGTGGCAACCCAGCTGTCAGTCGGAGGGGTCACTGGATGGGGCACGGGTTTCGTACTCCAGCAGGCCGAGAAGTTGGCTGCAGCAGCTGTGGGAGCAGGTCTTCCTCTCCCTCAGCGTGCAAACCATTGTGGGCACATCGGCTGGCTGGCAGTGAGTGGAGAAGGACATGAAGAAAGCCAAGGAGCAACCACTTATTTATGGAGGTGAAAAGCAAAGCTGAGGAAATGGTGTCATTTGTGGAAAAGAACGTCCTAGTGACTGGTGGATTTTTCGGAGGATTTCTACTTGGCACAGCATCCTAAGGAGGACGACTCAGTGTTCTTGGTTTTTCCAACTAGTGGCCCCTTTGCTCCATGACAGGACATCAAGCATCCTCTTCCTCCTCTTCTCCTGTGCCTTCCTCCCTGCTACCTCGTACCTGAATGCCTTCTGTAGGCATCTGTTGGTACAGACTGACTGGGCCCTGCTGTGCACCCCATGACAGCCGCGGAAGAGACAACAGACATCGACTCTCCTCTAGAACACCCCTGGTTTGACTGCTCTGTAGGCCAGCAGGAATGTGCCTCCCCTACATAAGATACCTACCAGAACATATTAGAAGATGGCTCATCATGAAGGGTGAGTGGATCCTCCAAAGTTGTCCCAAATGATTCGGAAAAAGCATAACAAGCACACAGATACCTTATTATGTGCTACGTGGAAAAGACCTGAATACATTTGCCCTTAAACATGAGAAAAATACATACATGACATAAAATAAAATAGCATGAAAAAGAAAATATTAAGCCCCGGCTGGATGGCTCAGTTGGTTGGAGAGTCATCCCGAGCACCAAAATGTTGCAAGTTTGAGCCCCAGTCGGGGTGCGTACAGGAGGCACAGACTGATGTCTCTCCCTCTCAACCCATGTTTCTCTCTCTCTCTCTCTCTCCCTTCTTCTCTAAAGCCAATTTTTAAAACACATATTCTTAGGTGAGGATTTAAAAAAAGGAAAAAAAAATTAAAAGAAAATATTTAGGAATGAAGTTAACTAAGGAGACACAAGATTTATACAGTGAAAACTACAAAACATTGACAAAAGAAATTAAAGACCTAAATAAATGGAAAAAATATCCCACATTCATGGGTTGGAAAACTGACATACAGATTCAGAGTAATCCCTATTAAAATCTCAATGTCATTTTTTGGTCGTTTTTTTTTCAAAAAATGGAAAAGTGTATCCTAAAAACCGTATTCAAAGGACCCTGAATTGCCAAAACAATTTGAAAAAAAAAAAGGACAAGGATGGAGGACTCACAAAAGTTATTACAAAGCTACAATCAACCAAACAGTGTGGTACTGGGGTAAGGATAGGCATATAATGCAATGTAATCAAATTTAGACTCCAGAAATAAGTCCTCACATCCATGGTCAATTGACTTTTGACAAGGGTGCCAAGACCCTTCAAGAGAGAAAAAGTTAGTCTCTTCAACAAAATATTTTGGGAAAACAGGATATGCAGAGGCAAAAAAAAAAAAAAAAAAAGAAGTTGGACCTTCACCTGACACCCTATACAGAAAGTAATTCAAAGTGGATCAAAAGCTTACACTTAAGAGCTAAAACTATAAACTCCTACAACAGTGCAAACATCACTACAATCCAGTTTTAGAACAATTCTATCATGCCCAAAAGTTCCCTCGTACTGACTTGCAGCTAATTCTTGCTTCCACCCTCAGTCTTGGATAACCATTGATTTGTTTTCTGTCTGTATTGTTTTGCTTTTTCCAGACATTTTATGAAAGTGGAATCATTGTGTATATAGTTATTTGTGTCTGGCTCCTTTCATGAGGTTTACCTATGCTGTAGCTTGTATCAGGATTTTGTTTCTTTTTACTGCTTAGTAGTATTCCATTGTATGGACATACTACATTTTGTTTATCCATTCACTGGTTGGTTGGTGAACATTCAAATGGCTTCCAGTTTGGGGCTGTTGTGAATAATTCTGGTGCGAACCTCTGCATACAAGTCATGCTTTCATTCTCCTGGGTAGATACCTAGGAGTGGAACCGCTTGTCGGCCACCTGAATTTTACTGCAAACAATTTCCTATAGTTGCTTTATCACACATCTTTCTACCCTGTCATCCCTCCACTTTCCCATTAATCCATTTAATTCTTTTGGATGCATTTTAAAGTAAATTAGAGATACATGTGTAAAAACATATCTTCTTAAATCCAAAAACTGTTTAAAGAAAAGGAAGATTTAGCCCTGGCTGGTGTGACTCAGTGGACTGAGCACTGGCCTACGAACCAAAGAGTTGCTGGTTCAATTCCCAGTCAGGGCACATGCCTGGGTTGCAGGCCAGGTCCCCAGTAGGAGGTGTACGAGAGGCAACCACACATTGATGTTACTCTCCCTCTCTTTCTCCTTCCCTCCCCCTCTCTGTAAAAATAAATAAATAAAAATCTTAAAAAAAAAAAAAAAGAAAAAGAAGATTTAAAAAGATGGGGAAAAGAAAGAAAAAAAGAGAAAGATTAATGAGTGCATGATTATTTCTTAGAATAGTTTAGAATTATAGAAAAATTATAAAGATATAGCCACATCCATCTTTCCCTACTATTATTTTACATTATTATAGTACATTTGTTCACAACTAATGAACTAATGTTGATATTATTAGCTAAAGTCAACACTTTATTCAGATTTCTTTAGTTCTCACTTAATTTTTTTTTCTGTTTCAGGACGCCATATTACATGTAGTCACCATGTCTCCTTAGCATTCTTTGAACAATGACACTTACTCAGGCTTTCTTTGTTTTTGATCATCTTGACATTTTTGAGTGCTGGCCCTGTGTTTTGTAAAATGTCCTTCAGTTTGAGTTTGTATGCTGGGACCTTAGGTTTTGGGGAGGAAGACCCCAGTCATGAAGTGGTGGTCTCATGATATTATGTGACAGCTTTACGCTCAGATGCTGTCAGCGTGACTCATCACTGTTGATGTTGACCTTGATGTCCAGAATGAGGTCGTTTTTGTCAGGTTTCTCTACTGAAATGTTACTCGTTTTTTCCTGTTGTTACATCCTGCACAATTTGGAAGGGATTCACCATGTACAGCCCACACTTAAGAAGTGGGAAGTTATGCGCACCTTCTTTAGAAGGTGGTATCTATAGACGTTATTTGGAATTATTCTGTATATTTGTCCATTCTCCTCCATTTATTTATTCATTTATAATTTACTTGTAGCATGTGTACTCATGGATAATTATTTTATACTTTGGGTTATAATCCAATACTACTTGATTTTGTTGCTCAATGTATTCTGCTTTGGTCATTGGGAGCACTTCCAGTTGCCTCCCATGTCTCTGACATACCCCTATCCTTGTGGGTGCTTTTTATTTAAGAATATTTTTTTACTTTCTGGCACTACCAGATGCTTCAGGCTATTTCCTGTACCAGTTCTAGAATCAGCCATCTCTCCACGGAGCCCTGGTTCTTTTTACTGGAGAATGGCAGCAGAAACCAAGATCTGGGCACTGGGTATGCTTGTGGCTGCTAAGGTGTCTGTGCTTCATGACCCTCTCAGAGGGCAGAGCTTGGAAATATATCTGCGTATGTAGACATATCTATAATTATTTGTCTATTTATGCTTCTTATCTATATTACGCTACATATGAGTTCATACTGATGTCTCCAATGTAATCGGTTATCACATGATTCATTCTAGCCTTCCCTCTGCTCTTGTTTATTTGTAAATTCCCACTCCAATAGCAGGTTTCATACAATGAAAAGAATATTGCCATCATTGGGCCACTGAGCTGATTACGTCTTCAGAAGTTTCCAGCAAATAAACTAATTTATCTTTAAGCTACCATGAGCTGTTAGGAAGCCCTGCCCTGTTGCTATTGAAAAGTAAAATGTTGAGGCTCTTCTTTTTCTTTTTCTTTTTTTGGGTCCATGGCCTTCTTCATGTGTGATAACTGCTATTTCACCTTGTTTAAATGTCTTGTGTAATCACCCCACAAAGCAGTTCCAAAATACCTTGTACATGACATAGTTCGCTTTGGCCAGAGAAAAGCACAGGAAATGCCCACTCCCTGTTTATTGCCAGGGACTGTGCCTCTTTCTTGTTTTTTAAAAAGGATCTGGTTGTTTCTGCACATGCAAGTATAGCAGATACAGAAGTAGCACATTTAATAATATCATTAACCTTTTCACACACAGCAAACCCTAATTAACTGTTTATAGTCACGTAGTCTATGGAAGAAATTCTGTTTCTTCATCAAATGTCAAAAAGCCTTCATCTTCTACCACTAAATAGTTGGCAACCTAGAGCAATACTTTGTCAAGCTTTCTGTTTAAACTTTTGCATGGACTCAAAAGTAGAAAGAGCTATCTTCTTGAAATATTTTTTTATAAAGTTTGTGGTCTTGAAATTTGGTTAAAGAACAGAATGGATCTGCAATATCTAATTTTCCTCTGACACATTCTCCTTTTATGCATAGTCTGTATTCTTTGTTATATCTGGGTCAAAATTGTTTCAGCAGGGAAACAATGTTGAGTTTTTTCTTCTCATAACATGTGGATGCAACATGATGCTCCATCCCCTACACTAGACAGCCCCCCGGAGCCCTTCACTCAACAAGAAAACCTGTGGAGGCAATGACTACAGATTATTGCCACGGGGCTCTAGAAGGCTACTTATGCATTTCATATGAAAAGGATAGAGAGATAAATATGAGAGTAGGTGAAAACATAAAAGACTTGGAAGTAGATCCAGGAGATCAAATGAACTAATTGTGGGACTTCTACTTGAAGAAACTGAAGTGAGTAAAACTACAGAAAGATACCCTAAACTGAAGAAAGGTTTAAGTCTATAACAAAAGGGCCCACTAAATTACCATAAAACATAGTAGATTCTCAATAAATCTTCATGTAACAAATTAGTGAGTGATAAAAAATAAGACCTACTCCTAAATATATCAAGTAGACCTAATTAGGAACAAAATGAGTTACAATCTACACAGCGGAAAACAAAGTGGCATGGGAACTCTTTGGGGATAACATTAGTACTGGAAAGGCGATAGAGGGTCATTTCAGGGAATCCAATTCAAAGTATCATGAGTCAATAATCCTATGCTCTGTTGGAGTCGTGTTCATGAAAGAGGGCTACAGAAACACACTTTTATACATTCAAAGGCTCAAAAAGTAGCAACTCATATAAATTCTCTGAAACAGAGAGACAAACTCAAAGAAGTACTCCAGTTGACTGAGAAATTAATCAAAATAAAGAGGTGAAGTATATGAATGGTATGATAAAAATATAAATAACATTGAGACCGGAAAAGAGTTAGTGCTTAAATACTTTGTTTCCATGCTGATGCAATAGCAGGATGTCAAAAATAATTCCTGCAGCAGACGTAACCTATAAAGTTAAATATAAATAAGTTGAACCTAGAGGCCACATAAATTTTTAAAAGCAGTGCTTGGAAAGTTGTGGAGGACGGAATTAAAATATGTTATATCTTTCATAATATGGAGACATAGTAATAATAACTATTTATTAAATTATAAGGCAATGTACTAAGTGCTTTACTTTTTTTTTTTTTAAGATTTTATTTATTTACTTTTAGAGAGAGGGAAAAGGAGAGAGAAAGAGAGGGAGAGGAACATCAATGTGTGGTTGCCTCTCCCACACCCCCAACTGGGGACCTGGCCCACAACCCAGGCGTGTACCCTGACTGGGAATTGAACCAGTGACCTTTTGGTTTGCAGGCCAGCGCTCAATCCACTGAACCACACCAGCCAGGGCATGTGCTTTATATTTAGCTGTTTTATTCCACCCCCCATGAAGATAGGGATTATCTGAGTTGCTCTCCAAAGCCCAGCCCATTTCTTGGTTCTTGTCAGGCACTCAACAAATATTTGTGCAATGCTGAGTAAACAAGCCCACAAAACAACTGAGGTTGAACGTGTGTGACGTGGCCAAGGCTGCACAAATAGAAAGCAGAGCCAGGGCTCCAACCCAGCCTGTTTGCCTCTAAAATCCAGAGTTATACTGTTTCCCTCCAAATATAATATTTTATTTTTAATATTGATAGAGAAATAAAAGTTCACATATTTATAATTGTATTATGTTGTGGTCCCGTCCGGCAGGACCGCATGTTGTTGTGGAATGCTTGGCCTATATCCCCGGACAAGTGACGAACAAATTCATGGGGACTAAAGGAATCCAGTGGAGAAAAAGGGATGCGTGACTGATCTCTCAATGATCAAGAGAGAGGGCAAGGGAGAGAGAGAGAGGGCCAGAGCAGGCCAGAGAGTGTGAGAGAAGGGCCCAACCCCTCCCTTGACAGGCTTTTATTGATATTCTAGGTAGATTACATCAAGGATGGTCCTCCTTTACTATGTACAGGTTGGCTTTAGGTGGTTACTATAACAAAAGAAAGAATGTTGCTAATCCCTTTAAGATAAAGGTCATTTGCAAATGTAAAGGGAAAAGAGGTTGAACTGGTTACACCCAAACTTGAGAGGTTTAGCATAGATTTTAGGAAGTTCCTTTAAAGATATGCAGTAAACATTTGTTGCCTCAATTCAAGGTGAGGGAATTTTTAGTAAAAGCAAGTCTCAAAGCAGCCTAGGTACAATGCAGGCCTGATTCCCCATGGGAGACCTATTCACAGATGTTCTCTGCACGCCACGCACGTCTGTCTGCGTTCAGAACCAGAGCTGAGCCACTAGATCACATCACCACGGATAGGTTCCCTATAGTATTAGTAGACTAAAATTAAGATGTGTAACTTCCAAATCAATAGGGGGAAAAAGTAAGTGGAACAAAACACTAGGGGTAAAAAAAAAGAAAGAAACCACGCTGGCTGGTGTGGCTAGGTTGGAGTGTCCTCCTGTAACCGAAAGGTTGCAGGTTTCATTCCAGGTCAGGGCACATATTTAGGTTGCAGGTTCAGTGCTCGGGCCAGGTGTGAGCACATGCGACCCCTGGTCCAGAAGTGCAGGATCCCTGGTCCAGGAGCACACGGGAGGCAACCAGTCGGTTCTTCTCTGTTGCATTGATGCTTCTCTCTCCCTTCCTCTCTCTAAAAGCAATGAAAAAAAAATGTCCTTGGGTGAAGATTTGAAAAAGAGAGAGAAAAGAGAAGAATGTAAAAAAAGAAAAATAAAGAAACCACAAAAAAAAAAAAAAAAAAAAAAAAAAAAAAAAAAAAAAAAAAAAAAAAAAAAAAAAAAAAAAAAAAAAAAAAGCCTAGAAATAGGAGGCCTAAAAGAAATGGGCAAAGAACATGAGCAAAGAACTCACAAAAGAAATTAACATACATAATCTTATTAAAACCTAAGAACTGAAAGAAAAGTCACACCTTGGTACTCTACTCCTAGCATTTTGAGGAGAAAAAAATGTTGCAGCCCTTGCCACTTGCTCGGGACTCATCGCACTTGTAGAACTGAATGAGTCACTCCATCATCACCCCGCAAGAGGAGAGGCTTCATCTTTCCATACTCGTTGGTTTTGGCACACATCATGAGTTCTGAAACTATTAATGAGGAGTACCAAGGTACCACTGCATGGTGAAATAGACATGCTTATACACTATTAGTTGGAGTATAGAATTATTCTAACCTTTTCAGGGGTCTTCTGGGCAATATCTATTAAATAGTAGAATGTTCCATGCTTTTGCCAGTTTCTAGGGCTTAAAGTTTTTTTTTTTTATTATAGAAATATTCACATATACACAAAATAAAGGGAATAATCTAATGAACCAGAATATACCTAACAACAAAAGAAAGTTCAAAACTCTATAGAAAATTTTTGTAAGAGTTTATTAGTTGAGCCAAACTGAGTCCATTCCCAGAAGCAAGATCTCAACAGATTGAAATATATACTCCAGAGAAGGGCAGTTTTGCAGTTTATTTTATAGACTATGCTAGGAAAGTATAAGGGAGGTACACGGAATCCACTGGTGGTTGACTAAGGATGGGGAGAAAGCAAAGGGAGCAAATCTCTGGGACCGAATCAAGAGGAAGCTGGAGAGACACATACTGTTACATTGGTGGGCACAGGTCAGTTGGCATTTAACATTTACAGTGTCCAAAGGAGAGGTGGCAACAAGGTGATGACTAAGAGCGCTGGCGCATGGGCTCCGGGGAGGGCGGTTAGGCATCGAGTGGTCTGGAACAGATTGCTTTGGCAGTTCCAAGGTGTGTTATCCCCAATTCATAAGAACAATGAACAGGGCTCCTTTTAGGTAAAGATGAAACTTTTACTAAGAAAGCTATAGGCTTGGGTGTGACTGCCACTGTGACCTGCCCAGTTAGAGATTTGGGATCACATCATCCTATGTGGCCACTTCTGTGACCATCGAGCTTGTCAGGTTTCCTACATAGCCGTACCTGTAATTGAGATTCAATAATTCAATACTTATCCAGAGCTTGTCACCATTGCTTTATCTATCCCTGTGTTCTTCCCCCTCCCTTCGTCTTCTTTTCCTTCCTCTTTTTTGTTACTTACGTATTCCAAACCATCACTTTACATTGTCTAAAAACTTTAATCCTTTTCTTACATAACCATGTCCCATGGTTACACCTAAAATATTAATAATAAATCATCAACATCATCTAATGACCTATCCACATTGAAATGTCCTCAATTACCTAAAAAATATCTTTTACATTGGTGTGTTTGAATCAGGACACAGACATTTTGAGCCAGCATGTCTTTTTAATGTAAAGCGGTTGTGCCCACACTTTTCCATGCACTGACTCAGGGAACAGATCGATGTTCTGTAGAAGTCTTGCTCTCTTATTTATTGTTCAATTTAATTTCTCTTTTTACTGTTGGGTCGTAAGTATGGCTAATTTTTTTTAACCTCACCAAAGGACATTTTTTTTTTTCCATTGTTTTTACAGAGAGGAGGGAGGGCGGGAGAGAGAGAGTGAGGGAGGGGGAGAGCGATAAAGAGAGAAAAACATCAATCAGCTGACTTCTCCTACCGGCCAGCTGGGGATTGAACCTGCAACCTGGGCCTGTGCGCTGACCGGGAATCAAATCCAAGACCTTTCGGTCTAGAAAACAACACTCCAACCAACCGAGCCACACCAGCCAGGAAGGCATGGTTAACTTAAAAATTTCTTTTCTATTCAGAAATCACTTCAGACTTTTGAAAAGATACAAAAATAGTATTAAGAACTCCTACACACCATTAATCAAGATTTCCTCAATGTGAACATTTTACCACAGTTGTTTTATTCATTCTATTTTTGTTCTGAAACATTTGACAGTAAGTTGCAGATAAGATGCACTTTAGCTCTAATGCTTCCATGTGTTCCCAAAAAAAAAAAAAAAAGGATTCTCTTATATAACAGCAGTTCAGTGGTCAAAATCAGGAAAAGATACAAGACCAGTAACTAATCTGCAGATCTTATTCAAATTTCATCAATTTTTCTTCTAATATCCTTGATCAGATTTAGGCTTTTAATTCCATTTTAATATAGTTCTTACCTTTCAGGCATTTGTGCCTTTAAAAAACTGTCACAGCCAATTGCTGTGACAGCGGTTTCCAGACTAGTTTACACCTTAGAATCACTTGGAAATCTTTTAAATATTCCCAGAGAAAATTCTTTTTAAAAAAAGATGTTGCTTATTTATTTTTAGAAAGAGAGGCAGAGGAACACCGATGTGCCAGAGAAACATGGGTCGGCTGCCTCTCCCACATGCCGCAACCGGGGACAGGGCCACAGCCCAGGCCTGCGCCGTGGCAGGGTGACGGGGAATCAAAGCGGCAACTCTTCACTTTTCGGGGTCATGCGCAACCAACTGAGCCACCCCGGTCAAGGCTAGAGAAAATTCTTTAAAAAAACCAGACTTCAAGGCATCATGTGTCCTTAATTCAAACTATGTTGCAAAGCTGTAGTAATGTAGTAATTAGAACAGTATGGAATTGGCATAAAAACAGACACATAGATCAATGGAACAGAATAGAGAGCCCAAAATAAACCCCCACATATATGTTCAATTAATTTAAGACAAAGGAGCCAAAAATACACAATGGAGAAAGGAGAGTCTCTTCAGTCAATGGTGCTGAGAAAATTGGACAGTCACATGCTAAAAAATGATACTGGATTTTATGTCACACTATCCACAAAAATTAACTTAAAATGGGTTAAAGACTTGAATTCAAGACCTGATACCATAAAACTCCTATTTTGAATCTGACACTGAAAGGCAAAAATAAACAAGTGGACTACATCAAACTAAAATTTTCTGTACTGGAAAGGAAACCATCAACAAAATGGAAAGGCAACCTATTGAAGGGGAGAACATATTTGCAAATCACATAGCTGATAAAGGGTTAATATCCAAGATAGATAAAGAACTCATACAACTTAACATCACAAAAACAAACACTTTGATTAAACAATGGGCAGAAGATATGAACAGACATTTTTCTAAAAAAGACATACAGATGGACAACAGGTACATGAAAAGATGCTTAACGCCACTAATCACCAGGAAAATGCAGGTCAAAAACCACAATATCACCCCACACCTGTTGGAATGGCCATTATAAAAAGGACAAAAAGCAACAAGCTCTGGCAAGGATGTGCAGAAAGGGGAACCCTCGTGCACTGTTGGCAGGAATGTAAATTAGTGCGATCACTGTGGAGAACAGTATGGACGTTCCCCCCAAAATGCGGAACTACCACATGATCTAGCAATGCCACTTCCTGGTATTTATCCAAGGAAAACAAAAACTCTAATTTGAAAAGACATATGCACCCCCCATGCTTACTGCAGCATTATTTTAAATGCCAAGCTATCAAAACAGCCTACGTGTCCACTGATGGATGGATGAATAAAGAAGTTATGAGAGAGATACACATGTGTGAATAGATAATTCAACTGTAAAAAATAATGAAATTTTGCCATTTGCAATAACATGGATCAACATGGGTGGACTTAGAGGGAATATGCTAAGTGAAATAAAGCCAGACAGAGAAAGACAAGTACTGTGTCATCTCTCCTATATGTAAAATCTGAAAAACAAATAAACAGACAAAATCCCAAGCTCATAGACAGAGAAAACAGACTGGTGGTTGTAAGAGGCAGGAAAGGAGGGCTGGGAGAAATGGGTGAACTATTTTTTGTGTGGAAGTAAATTAAAAATATTCCTAAGTCCAGGCCTGTGGGACACTGGCATCAGTGGCTTTAAAGTTCTCCAGTGACTCCACTGTGCAGACAAGTTTGGAAACCACTGTGCTATCATGAAAGGAATTCTATGGAATATGTTGCCCTATGGAATATGTTGCCCCTGAGACATTACTCACAGTTCACTGAAATATTATTTGAACAAAGACTGGCAGTGGAGAGACGTGTGGGGCAGATCATCATCATCCTCAGAAAAGGATTTTCCAGGCTCTCTCCCAGTGCAGGCAAACCACACTCTCCTTGGGGACTGTTTCCAGATAGTTCCACCAAGAGGCAGCTAAGTTTAGAAGAGGCTGGGTCTGATTTTCAGCCATCACTTCTTTGTTCCCTTTCTTCAATGCCTGGCACATGTTAGAAGTTTGATAAATGTCAAAAGAATGAATGAATGGAATTGTGCTTTCCCCCACCTGTTTTCTCAGGCCTGGAGAGCAGGGAGAAGCCACTAAAATTATTTAAAGAGTAGGCTGTTGGGCTAGCACAGAAGTTGGCTTTGGAGCAATCAGATTTATGGTAAGATCTATATCTTTGATTCTTATCAGATAAGTGGAAATCAGGGCAGCTTCCAATGGTATACACCTACACAGTCTTACCTTGTTCAAGTATCAAAAGCCTCCTCCCCTCTCACTGGTCCCACCTCTCTGCAATCCCACACAATGCCTGTCCTGTCAAATGTTCGCCCTCCCATCACTGTGTAAGAATCCAGCTTTGCATCAAGAGTAGGAAAGTTATCTACACCTGTGGGTGGTGAGGGTCCTGGCAAACTAAGCACATTGTCTCCTTCCTGAGAGGCAGCTGCTGCTCACCTCAACCAACACCCAATTTGCCAGACCCACCCATTATTCAAAAGAAGCTAGAAATTCTGACATTGTGTAAATTCTCCCATGTTAGAAATGTCCCCTTGAATTTAAAAAGAAATAAGAAAAGCCCTGTCTGGGCCAAGCAAACACAACTGTGCTTTATCTAAGCACCACTGTAATCTCTGCCACAGATGCCGGAGAACCCATCAAAGGGTGGGTGGTCACTGATGCTGAGTACCGGTGCGTCCGGAGGAGACAAATGTGGTTTTGGCGTTATCACATAGAAGTAAGACTGATTGCATGCAATAAATTCTACAATGCTCTGGCTTTCGATTCAAATTCAGTTTTACAGGAAGCCCTTAACTTCCTTGAATTCATACTTGACCTCTTTAACATCAGCATAATACTTGTTTTCTTTGTCTTTACATAATTTCAAAATAGCACTATATGTATTAACAATCTGCTCAACGAAGTTTAGGGTTTCTTTGCAGTTTCAGTTGTTCTTTTTTTTTTAATCCTCCCCTGAGGACATGCGTATTGATTTTTTTTTTTATTTAAGAGAGAGGGGAGGTGAGGGGAGAGAGAGAAGCATCGGTGTGGGAAAGGAACAATTACCGGTTGCCTCTCTGCACACCCCAATCAGGACCGAACCCATGACCTAGGCTTGTGCCCTGGCCAGAATTGAACCCCTGACCTTTCAGTTTACTGTATGATGCCCCAACCAACCAAGCCACACCTGTCAGGGCGCATTTGTTCTTAGAATATCCTGTTCCACAGAGATGTACAGTCTGAACTGCACATCTTACAAAATATTTGTGGTAAATGCACCTGTATTTCACAGGTGGAAAGTACCCCCCACTAAGAAAATGTTTTGGTTTTGGTAATGATAGTCCACAGCAAAAGGAAGCAAAAATGTGTTTTTCCAGGAGCTTTGAAAGGCAACTTTGATGTCTACCTCCAGCAGAGCAAACAGTCCTGTAGGGACTGGGGCTGACTTACTGAGATTACTCATCACCCTTTCTAAACTCAGAAGAGGCTCCCTTTAAAGGAGATTTGTAGCCAACTTACCCATTTCTCTCTCTCCTTGAAAAAAAAAGACGTAAATGAGGGTTTTCTGAGGCACAGGTGTGGACAGGACTTAGGTGATCATCTCTGTAAACTTGAAGCTGGGAGCAGACACAACTGCCCACTAGGAGGAGTGTAGTATGAGAGGGTGCAGAATCCCGGGGTACACAGATCCTTAGGGAATGGAGGAGTCAGAAATCTGGCGCCAGTACCAAGTTGCTTAGAACCTGGAAAAGAATAAGAGGTTTTTACATCATTTAGCGGAGCCACTGTGGTTCTCTCGGAGGAGCTCCTGTAACCCTCAAGGCGGTGAATTCCCCAAGGCCAAGTAGGGACCCCAAGCCCTAACCTATCATGGGCTCCATTCAAGGTTTTTGCTAAAAAAGAATGCTAGCCCTGGCAGGGTGGCTCAGTGGGTCGGGGTCACGTCTGGTATTTCAGAAAAGGTGGCTGGTTCATCCCGGTCAGAACACATACCTAGGTTGCGTGTTCCATCCCGGTAGGGGGCGTGTGGGAGGCAACCAATGGATGTTTCTCGCATCAGTATTTCTCTCTCTCTCCCACCCTTCCTCTCTATCTCCAACATCAATAAACATATCCCTGGGTGAGGATTAAAAAAAAAAAAAAAAATATGCTAGCCACAGAGCAAGGTGGCCTGACCAAGAGGAAGTCACTTGTGCTTGGGTCTGGACTTGGAGGAGAAGGCGTCCGAGCGGGGAACTGAACGTGCAGCCGTGCGCAACTCCCAACTGGTCTAGGATTCTAGGATTTCCCGTGGAGGGCGCGCCTCCCCGCCCTTTTGGGTTAGTCCGTTCGCGCTGAGTCTTAGGGGGCAGGCGCCACCACTTCGGCCACCAGCGGCCGAGGAAACAAGTGCCCAAGTGTTCTGTCGGACACCGCCCCAAGCCCCAGGTCCCCGCCCCCGTCGGGCGGGGCCTTCGCCTACTCCGCTCGCCTCCGTCCGCGCCGCCACGTTTGTGGTTCCTGCGGTTAGCAGGGGGAGGTCCGAGGCATGGAGGACGACAGTGGCCCAGAGGGCTGCCTAGGTCGAGCCGTGTGCGTGCTGACGGGGGCCTCCCGCGGCTTCGGCCGGGCGCTGGCCCGGCTCCTGGCCCCGCGGCTATCTCCCGGCTCGGTGCTGGTCCTAAACGCCCGTAACGACGAGGCCCTGCAGCAGCTGGAGGCCGAGCTGGGCGCTGGGTGGGCCGGCCTGCTCGTGGTGCGAGTGCCCGGCGACCTGGGCGCCGAGGCCGACTTGCAGCGGCTTCGTGACGCTCTGCGCCAGCTCCCCAGGCCCGAAGGGCTGCAGCGAGTGCTGCTGATCAACAACGCAGGTAAGACACCGGTCGCGGGAGGTGGACTCCCCACGTGAGCGCTCGGAACACTCAGCGTCCCTTTCCGTTCTTCCTCTCACTGCCCTCACCGCGTGGAACTTTAAAGGTGACTGCAAGGAGTCAGAGAAGACGCCTACAAAGCCCTAGTTGTTTCAGTGAGTTGTAGAGGATGACCTGGTGCTCATTCCATCTCCACCCTCCACCCGCTAGCCGCCCTTCGCCCTTCCCTTTTGAAGGCCAGGCTTTCTAAAACGCCTGTGAAACTTTCCCGCTCGCCTTGCTCAGCGCCCTCTGGCGGAGGCCTGAGTCGGGGCATGAGGTCTCCTCCGCTTCTGCAAATGGCTCCAGGGTTCTTTCCCAGCCCCAGAGCAGGGCCTTCTCAGCCTGCTCCTTGGGGTGAGTGGGTGACCCCAGTGTGTGTGTCTGCAGAGCTGGGAAGAGAGAGGCGCCTTCAGGAGCACAAGGGAGATTCCTCCTATATGTCTGGATGGGAAGGGGGTGCCGAGAAACTTGGAGAGGGCTGGGGAAAGAAAAAGCCCAGCTTGCACTGGGTGATTCTTAAGGTCTTGTTTTCCAGGCAGTCTTGGGGATGTGTCCAAAGGCTTCGTTAACATAGCTGACACAGCTGAAGTGAACAGCTACTGGGCTCTGAACTTGACATCCGCGCTCTGCCTGACTTCCAGCATCCTGCAGGCCTTCCCAGACACTCCTGGCCTCAACAGGACTGTGGTTAACATCTCGTCCCTCTGTGCCCTGCAGCCCTTCAAGGGCTGGACCCTGTACTGTGCAGGGAAGGCTGCCCGTGACATGATGTTCCAGGTCCTGGCTGAAGAAGAGCCTAGGGTGAGGGTGCTGAACTATGCCCCAGGTAAGTGGGGTGTTACTGCCATCCTGGTCCCCCAGAACCAGCTGGTTGCCCTCTAGGGGCTGGACAAGGTACCTAGTCTGTCTCCTCCAAATATATTGTTCCTGAATCATGGCCCATCACTCCTTAAGGGAAATACAGGATCCGAGGAGGCTAGAGCTGGCAGGGGCAGGGAGCCGTAGGTAGAGGGTGCAGAGAGAGCGAGGAGCTGCCTGAACTGGAGGGTGGGGCCAGAAAGTGAGCCATTTGAGTTTGAGAGACAATTAGGGTTTCCATTTCAGGCCTGTGCCCCATTTCCTCATGTAAAACAAAAGACCCCACCTGTCTCACAGGGCAGTTTGGAGGACTGAATGAGGTAATACATGTGAAAATAATCCCTAATTGTGAAGCGCTATCTAATTGTTAGGTGGGACTTACCACACTGGATTGACTTCATGTGTATACTTGTCTCCCTTGATAGGAAATCCTTGAAGGCAGGGACTATGCCTGTATGTCCCCAGCATCTAGTGAAGTGCCCCGTTAAGGCAGATTGCAGAAAATGTTAGTTGAATGAAGACCACACGGACATTGTTGAATGCTGACATTCAGCTCAGGCTCAGCTGTGCTGGAACACTGGTGCAGGGGAGGGGTGGCAGAGAGGATGCTGGGTAAATGAGATGGTGCCCTCACAGAAGTCAAAGGGTAGCGGACCTTGTGAGGCTTGGTCTAGTTTCTCACTACCCTTCCGTGATGCCACTGTGCCTCTTTCTTAAAAGTGAGGCTTCTATTCTAGGCTTGAGGTTGTTGCAATTAGAAAGTGGTGACAGCTATTGTGTAATGTCTGAGCAACTCAGATAGAGACCCAGTAGCTTCATCTTGGCATCCTGGGGGCAAAGAGGTAGATTGACCTAACCAAAGCCCAGGTGTGGCAGAGCCAGGATCATACCTTGTCTCCAAATTCATCATCAGTGCCATTTCTACTTCCTCATGCTCTCCAGTGCCCAGTTCCTCCCTAACATACATACAGTTGTTCTTCCAGCCAGCGTTCAACTCAGCACCCAGTCTGAGCTCAGCCTAGGATCTGGATGTTCAGTCAACAGTGAGCAAATGAAAACCACAACCAGGAGTGGAGCAGACTCCGGAATGCCACGTGACTGTTCTAGATCTCTGGGGACTGCCTGGGAAGTAGGAAGAACTTGAACTTGTGCAAGGCCACCAGGGCCTGAATGAAGGCTGAGATCAGTCCTGGTTTTATATCAGTCTCTGAAAGGATGTTCTACCAGGTGTCCAAAGGGGGGATAGGCTGTTTGGAAATGTAGCAAGTCCCCACTTACCAAGGATGCACAGGTGGTTGAAAGACATCTGAGAATCAGGAGGCTGATTTTTCCAACCCTGAGATTCCTTTATTTTCTGCCCTTGAAGCCCATTAACTCCAAATTCTGGGGTGCTGTGGTTCCTATATGAAAAACAGAAGGTACCTGTAGGAGTTCACAGACATCACCTCAGGAGGAGGCACCGGTTAGACAGGAGATGATGAGCTTGGTTGTACACATGGTGGTCTGGAGGGACCGTGTTCATTGGGCATTGGAATTTGAGTGAGTCTGGAGCTCAGTAGTGACAGAGTGGAGCCTTTGGTGACTCTGACCACACACATTAGCCAATAAGGTGTTGCCTCTGGCCAGACTTGAGTCTACCCCACTTCACACAGCCAGCAGGACCCCTGCCTCAGCTATTCCCTTCATCTTCTCTTTATTCCTTAGGGCCCCTGGACACAGACATGCAGCAGGTGGCCCGGGAGACCTGTTGTGACGAAGATTTGCGGAAACAGCTGCAGGAGATGAAGACAGAGGGGAAGCTGGTGGATTGTAGGATGTCAGCCCATAAACTGCTAAGTTTGCTTCAAAAGGATATGTTCAAGTCCGGAGCTCATGTTGACTTCTACGATAAATAATCCCGATCCTTGGCTTCTGGGGGCTCTCTTCTCCCTCTTTCGGGCAGACCCAGAAGCCCTGTGCCTCCCCACACCCTGTCACAGTGGCACCATAAACCCCGCTTTGCACAGATAAGTGCC
Organism: Macrotus californicus; assembly: GCA_007922815.1. Taxonomy (NCBI): domain Eukaryota; kingdom Metazoa; phylum Chordata; class Mammalia; order Chiroptera; family Phyllostomidae; genus Macrotus; species Macrotus californicus. The sequence continues at coordinate 18,614 of VMDR010005077.1, read as the reverse complement.
CACTGCCCTACGCTCAGACCCAGCCAGCCACGAGGTCACTGGGACGCCAGGTTCCCGGGAGTCTGTGTTGAGTGCTCTGAGTTAAGAGGAAGTTTGGGAGAGAGAATTTGTGGGTATAGGTGTTCTCTAGGAATGTAACTTTAAGAATGGGAAAAGCAGGACAAGAAGCTGAAACACCGAAGAGAGGGGGTTGGGTCTCACGTTCGTGGCCAGCCTTTGGGGAAGTTGGTCGAGCTATTTCAAATAGGAGGGACCAGCAGATTCATGGACAGCCTGGGAGGGAGGGAGGACAATGCAAGTTTCAGCCCACAGGGATGCCTTTTACTCAGGGTAGCAGGACCTTCTGTCAAACTTCATGAGCTCATTCCAATGCCTTCTCCCTCCAGAACCCATTCTTTGTTCTGCAGATGGGGTGCGGGCTGAGAGTTTTTGTACATGTCAAAAGCAGATACAAATAAAATGTGAATTGTCCTTTATTAGTGCCTGGAGTATAGTAGTGCCTCTGATACAGGATCCATGACTGACTCCCTGGTTTGCTAGGGCCAGGGATGGTTCCTGAGGCAATTAACCCGAACTTGGGATCCTGCCCTTATTTCCAGGGGAGTTGTCTGGAGGCTGTGTGCCTCTTCTCACTGAGTCCCTCCCAGTGGCAGCCCAGGTTCAAACAAAGTTGGCCAAGATGGGCATACCCAGATACTTGTTCCTTCATGCTTTTGCCTGTAGTGATCCAATCTTTGCTAAGCCTCTCCACACTTGACTTACTCAAATAGTACCCAGCCTTCATGGAGGGGTCATTCCTCTGGTTCTCTTGGATTCCCATTTCTGCCCCTTGCCCACATGGAAATGCTCTGAATGGATCTCACCTCCTCAGCAGCCTTACTGGTAACACCTCTTTTTCCCATGGTCTTGGTCCTCGTTGGGGCGGGCCTAGGACCAACATGCTGTAGGGGAAGGTGGACCCTGAGAAACCAGGTGTAGGACCAAACCCATCTTCGAGTGGGTAGATGTGGGCAAGCTGGGAGCTCTGCAGTGGTGGTCTACAGCCCACCAGCCCCTTCCTGGCCAGTACTTGGGAGGAGAGAGTATGGTCCCTGCCAGCCAGCTCCAGGACTCAGCCCTGGGTCCGATGGTACAGGAGGGAACTCTCTTTGCTCCTCCTTGTGCACAGCAGAGGGCGCACGGAGGCCATGCTTCCTGGAGAAATCTAAGCAGCTCCTTTGGCTGGAGGAAGGTCCTGGGCCTAAGCTAGCAGTGCCCTGCTGGGTTTCCTAGAAGGGAGCAAGCAATCTACACTTTTTCCACTGAGCAGAGCCTTTTTATTCACTGGAGTCAAAATCACTATACACAGATCCCTGCTCTACCATTTACCAACTGTAAACCAGGCAACTGGCCTTTCTGTGCCTCAATTTCCCATCTGAAAAATGTGGGTTAGCCCTGCTGTGGCTCAGTTGGTTGGGCATTGCCCTGCAAAGCAAAAGGTCACTGGTTCAATTCCAGGTCAGAGCACTTGCCTGGGTTTCAAGTTCGGTCCCAGGTTAGGGTGGATACAAGAGGCAACCCATCTCTGCTTCTCGTATCTAAGTTTCTCTCCCTCTCTTTCTCCCTCCCTCCCCACTCTCTAAAATAAATAGCCCTGGCTAGTGTGGCTCAGTGGATTGAGTACCAGCCTGTGAACTAAAGGGCTGCCAGTTAGATTCCTGGTCAGGGCACACGCCTGGGTTGCAGGCCAGGTGTACAGTAGAGGGCGCTCGAGAGGCAACCACACATCGATGTTCCTCTCCCCTTCCCCTCTCTCTAAAAAATAAAAATATTTTTAAAGATAAAAGTAAATAACATTTTTTAAATAAAAATAAAAATGTGAATTATAAGGGTGACTTCCTCAGAGGGTCATTGTGCTAAATAACTCAGTCTATGTAATGATAAGCACAGTATTTGCCCCACAGATGCTAATATTAGTCATTGCCTTTTACTATCAATATCCAGATCATCCTGAAGCCCCACTGGCAGCCCCACCCCTTCCACATGGCCCAGATGCCCTCCTTGCTAGCCTGAGGCCAGAACTCTCACTGCTGCTCCTTTCCCGGGCCTCACTCAGTAGGTAGGGGTTCAGTCTGGACCGTTTGTCCTGGACTCCCTGGACCCATGGGAAAATGCCTGAACCTTGGAGTCAAGAACCCTCTGTCTAACTTCTTTCTGTGATAGAGATGCTGTGGGGTCTCAGAGAGGGTCCTCTCCCTTTCTGAGCTTTCCTCAGAACAGATGAGCTCTAACATTCCTCCCTGTAAACCTTTCTCCAAGTTGTTTCAAACATGGCAGGCTGCAACTGAGGATATCGTTTGCCTCTGCAGGTGGGGCTGGGCCAGCCTGGGTGGCCCCTTCCGTCTGATGGGTGTTGGGTGCATTTCTCCACCTGGCCCCTTGCTCCCATGGAAGTGTGTGAGCAGTAAGCCCCAGCCCAGCCCCTGGCTTAGTAGAGCTCTGGCAAGGTTTTCTCTGCCCACCAGGCTGGTTATCCAGGGCTTAGGGAGCAGTACCACATATCCCCACAAGGTGGCGAGAACCTCATGCCTGATACTAGTCCTCTCTGAGCCCAGGGATTTAAGAGCCTTGGAAATGACCCTAGACCTGTCTCTCTTCTTGTCCTCTAGAATTCTGGGCTCTCGGGGGCCCTCAGGGTGCTGGGGAAACAGAAAGGGCCAGGATCATTTTCCCTGGCAGGCCCCAAGGCCTCTAGTGACCCATGGACACTGGCCACAGGGTTTCCCAGGCCTGGACTCAGCCTCTTCAGGTCAGTCCTACACCACTGGGCCAGGGAGACGTTCTTGTCAGGCTTGGGGCCACGAGCAGGCACCCACCAGAGGGTTAACAATCTGTGTTCCCAGAATGCATGGCCTGGCCTTGGCCACTACACACAGGGGCACATGCAAGCACACACAATACATGCCTGCACATGCCCAGAGCCCAGCTGCCGGGTTGAGCAGGGCCTCAGATTAGCCAAAAGACAAACAAGATTTTTCTTTGTCTTTGGCATGAATGAGCTGGGTGATATTTTGGTTTTTGTTTAATGCCCCTGAGCTGGGGGTCAGCAGCTGGCCTGTGAGGGGCAGGGATGTACGGAGAATACTCCAGGCCCACCCCAGGGAACTCCAACACCTCTGTCCATGATCATGACCAGCTGGGACTAGGCTGGTCAGATGCCCCTCGCGCCTGCTAATTCCTGTCCTTTGTCCCTCAAATACAATGCAGGCTGGAACTTGGGCCCATTGTTCGCCAGGCCTGGAGGTGCCCAGCTGTTCCTTCCTCCCCATTCGGAACCATACCTCCAGGTCATTCTCCATCTTAGCATCTCCCCATGTCTCACTTCAGGGAGCTGGGCTCTGCGGAACTGCCCTCAGCCTCCACAGGAACCACAGCCTCTCCCCACAGGACGTGGTCTCCTGTGTTAACATGTGTCTGTAGTAAGTCCCAGTCACACAGCACATGCATGCTCCTATGTAACATGCCCAAGACTGCCCAGCTCCCTCACCAGTGGGGTCCCTCACCAGTGGGGTCCATGTGTGACAGGGAGCTTGCCAGAGTGGGGACCCCATGGGGTGACACCTTACCAGTTCCCACTGAATCTCTCAGTGATCTGGGATGTGGGGGAGGTGGGGAATGGACCAGGCCACCAGGTAGCTTGCAGGGAAGTTAACTAAAGAATCATTCTGGGCCTCAGGCCGGCTGGAGAAGGGTTAAAGGGCGGCTGAGAAGAGGATGGAGTGGCCATCCTTGCTCCCCCACCCCAATCTTGAGGTTGTTCTGCTTACCTACAGTTCTGGGAGGCAGGGCCAAGCCTGGATATTGTCCCTGACTTCTGAAGTAGAGCCCACCTCCCCACCCCACCCCAGAATTATTGTTACTTCCCAGCAAGACCCCCCTACTTGGCTCTTTGTCTCCCATTTCACCCATCCTCATGCACTCCCTGTCAGCCCTCTCTGCCCTTGGTGTGAAAAAGGGGAACCTTGGACTTCTATTTTCAGGGAGTGGTTGGGGGAAAGGAGGAAGTGAGGGAAAAGAAAGTTACTTTTGAACCTTGGCAGCTCCACCTTTCAGGCCTGTCACGAGAAGGAGACTCACACAGGATGAACAGCACAGTGAGAGGAAGATGGAGAAACAGAAAACACAGGCAGGAAAACAGACAGCAATATAAAGATAAGAAAATACAGTAAGACAGAGGGCTGCAGCTGACCCCTCCAATGTGGGCAAAATGCCACAGTCTGGGGAGGTGAACACACAATATACAGGTGATGTGTTATAGAACTGTACACCTGAAACCTGGATAATTTTATTAACCAATGTCACCCCAATACATTCAATAAATACATTTTAAAAAAGAAAATATAGTAAGAGAGACAGATTTCGATGGAGGGAGAGAGATCTCAGGAGGAGCCACACACACTCTCACACACTCATACACTTTCTTTTCCTCACACACACACACACACACTCACACACAACCGGGTGCATGCTCACACAGCCTTCCTGAGCCTCCCTGGAAATAATCCCGCTCTTGACGCGGGGCCTCAGCTGCACAGGCGGTGCCGAGCTGTTACCTTGCACATCTGTCAGCTCCAAATGTAGAAGCTGTCATAGGGTTGTGTGTGTGTGTGTGTGTGTGTGTGTGTGTGTGTGAGTGTGAGTGTGAGAGTGTGTGTGCGTGTCTGTTCCTCCCAGAGAATTCTGAAGCCTTGGCGGGGGCAGAGGGAGATCCCCGAGGGTTTGGAGGCTCTCCAGGAGGTCCACACCCCAGGAAGCAGGTGCTGCTCTTTCCTGTCCTGCACCAGGAAAGCCCAGGGACTGCCCAGCATTAGGAGCCAACCCACTAGACTTGGCTTCTGCAGCCTGACATGGCCACTTACAGCCATGTGGCCCTGGGCAATCAGAGCAGTTGGTCTTCTCACTTGTCAGGTAGGGGTGTAAAGTAGCCAGGCCACCTGGATCCCGGAAGGGAGAGGAGGGGCACCTGGCCTCTTGTGTGTTGGTCACTCCCAGGACATCAGGGATTCTTAGCATCCTGCCTGTTACAGCTGAGAATTCCTTCTGTGTCTGGCTCCTGACTCCTACTGACCACCCAGCACACAGGTCCCTCTAGTGGCACTGAGGACATTGCCCTCTTCTGGCCTGCTCTTCTCCCAGCTGGTTTCCCAGCCGAAGCTGCGGATGCACCTTGGGCACCAACTCCAGGTCGTAGAGGTCTGACAGCCTCAGACCCTGAGCCTCCAAGCACAGAGGGGTTTGGCACAAAGCCCAGGGACAGCGAATGTTTCATTTACCATTTCTTGTAAGGACCCTTGGGCAGGACCCTGAGCTCTTTCTCCCTGGTGACCCTTTCCAGGTTTTCATCTCCCATGCTTCAGGGAGTTTTTTTGTGCATTTGCACTCCCACCTGCTTTCATCTAAGCTAATCATCATGGGATTTTACAGTGAGGAAGAGGTCCCAGAACGATCCAGAAAGTCCCTTCACTTTTCACTCTAAGTAAGAGAAAACAGAGACCCTGACCAAAGGGACCCAACCCCTCTGCCAGGGCCCTTTCCACAATGCCATGCCCACATAGGCTGAGCCTCCTCCAACCCATAGAACTGGCCCTTTCCAGAGGTAGAGGGTACAGAGGCCCTGCCACCCATTCCACAGGCTGGCCACCTCACCCCTGCCCAGCCTCACTGAAGCCCATCCCAGCCCCCAGGCCTTCTCTTGTGCTCCCCTCAGATCCACCCTCGTTTCTGCCTGGAGGTTGGACGGGACATTCTAGGCAGGCTGTGGGTTCTCACGTTGCTCAAAGCAGGATGTTCTAAGAGAGGAGATGAGGCCTGAGCCTGTAGATTCCTGTCCTTTCGGGAAGGTGAGAGGCCATCATTGGGATATGCTCCCTCCTGGGGCTGGAGTCTCTGTGTATACACATATGGGTGTATATGTACCACACACGGGCCAGCCCCAGGCCCCAGCCTTGTGTGTGTGTGTGTGTGTGTGTGTGTGTGTGTGTGTGTGTGTGATTCTCTGCCACCTTAGCATTAATATTAATCATACAGGTGCTCTAACTGTGCTTGTGCTTAGAGAGGGAGCCTGTGTAATTGTGTGTATACCTATATATAAGCATTCTGATGCAAAACTGCCTGATAACAGTGTGTGCATACAAATGTGGGTTTGGGTGTGCAATTACAGGTACATACCTGTGAGACCATTGTGTGAAAGTGAGTGCAGGTATAAACTACTGTGAGTACACATCTGCATTAACATTTGAATAACAGTGGGTTTGTGTGTTTAAACCATGAATGCGTGCAACAGTGTGCATACCTGTGATTATGTGTGATTGTGTGTAGCCACATGCCGTGTCTCTTGGCTGCTCTCAGTTTATAGCTGGGTGTGCATATGTACACCTGCGACAGGGTATTGCCTTGCAAAGTGAACCTGAACAAAGCTGTGTGTGAGATGTAACCAGCGTGTGTCTGTCTGTCTGTCTGGGTGTGATTTGGACATGGTGCAGGTGTTCCTGGGTAAGTGGGTGTGTTTGAGTGTGTGACTGTGGGACAACAAGTGTGTGTTGACAAACTCCAGCCACCGTGTAAGCCACGTCCAGTGAAAAGGCAATGTGTAAGAGTGCTTGTTAAACATGACACAGAAGCACGACAAAACGCCAGGTCCTGCAGTGGTGAGAGTAAACCGAGGAAGTCTCTCGCGCTCTCTCCCTCCCTTTCCCTCCAGCATCTCGGCCCCTCTCTGGCATTGTTCCCTCACACCTAAGCCCAATGGTGTTTTGCAGTCTTTCAGCTGTTACCTCAGTCCCTCCTCGCCTCATTCCCGATTCACTCGGTTGCTATAGGTATGTTTGAAACCCCAGCGTGGTAGATTTTAATTAGTCTTCCTACAGATGGCCAATTAACATTCATTACTTTTGCCTTGAGCGATTAATTATGAGTTTGGATAGAAAAAGGAGAGAAGAGGAGAGGAAGATGGGCAGGTGAATGAAAGGAGAAAAGAGAAGGGGGTTTGATTGGGAGTCTGGAATTTTTACACAGAGCAGGCTGGTGGGGGAGAGGGTGGGAAAGAGCCATTTGAAACCCCTCACTCCCAGTGGCCTCCCCGGGGCCCACAGCTGCTCCAGGCCCCTAATCGGCTCGGCTGGCCCAGCCCTCCAGGAAAATAAAACTTGCACCCTCTTTTGGGCATCCTTAAGCCTTTGGTGTTCCCTGACCCCAGCTTCTTTCACAATGCCAGCCCTCTGTGATTCCTGCCAGAGCTGGGTGGGAACTGTGTCAGGAATCGTCCAAAACGCAGCAGATAACCCAGAAATGAAGCTCCACAGAAATGTAGTAGCTCATTGTACAGATGAAGAAACTGAGGTTCAGGCAGAAAATGACTTCCCCAGCTCAAGAACCACAAGCGGAGAGTCCAGCGTCGTTGACCGCTGGCCCGGTTCCCTTCCCACCGCAGCCCGGGCGGCGTCTGTGAGGACCGAGCACTCAGCGCTCCGACCCGCAGCACACCTCGCCTGCGCCAGGCAGGAGCGCTCTCCAAGCTCTCAAACAGAAGTCCCATCCTCCGCCGTGCACCCGACGGCCGAATGTCCGCGTGGTTTCCCAGCCCATCAGACGACTCTCCGGATGAGGTTGCCCAGTTTAAGAACTGTAGCTGTCTATGGTCCTACCCCGAAATTCACTCCGGGAACGGAGGACAGACCCCCAAGAGGAAACGGCGGCCTTGGGGGTGGGAGGGTTACAAACGATGTTTGTTTTCCTCTTTAAAATCATCTGTATGTCTTTTTTTACTTTCTCTAGTACAAATATATTACTTGAACAATATAAAGTATGACTGTATGACTTAACATTTTTTCAGAATATATTTGTACAAAGAAGCAAAAAAAAAAAAAAGAGTCCACGTTAGCTTATGCTCTTTTTAAAAGACCGCAAATATGTACACCAAAAATTTAACACGACCGAGAGCTTGAGTTGGTTATCACCTGCCTGGATTCGAGTTGAAGCTTTGCCACCTGCTTAAACCGCGTCTTAGTTTCCACATCGGTTCCGTGGGGTTAAAGAGAGCATCCATCTCTAGGGTCGAGAGGGTTAAGTAAGAGGGTTAAGCATGGAAAGTCTTAGAATAGTGCCTTGTATCTAGAAAGGCCTCATTAGACATTAGCTATTATTAATATTCATAGCAGTAAGATTTTCTCCAGTTAGGACTACTTCATTGGTTAAAGGTTTACTGCAGCCTTGCTGTAAGGGGAAAGGCCTCTGGAAATAACAGTAAGACTCGAAAATAATGATATCTGAGTGTCAGGATTTTGAAGAATTTTTATCCTGCTCTTTCCACTTGCCTGTATTTTGAAAAATTTCAATAGTGAATGCACATTTCCTTGGTAATAAGAAGAAAGTGTGGTAAGAAGGAAGGAAGGAAGGAAGGAAGGAAGGAAGGAAGGAAGGAAGGAAGGAAGGAAGGAAGGAAGGGAGGAAGGAAGGAAGGACAGGAGGGCAGATATTCAAAGAAAATGTAGTTCTGCTGTTTTAAGTTGCTACTAAATCTCGGCTGTCTTACTCATGCTCTGACGAGTGCTCTTGCACGGCCTGTGTCCCCTGGAGGTCTCACTCACACCATGGCAAACATTCTTACCTTCAGTAGCATCATTTGGGAGAGAACTAGAAGATGCAAGTGAGTTAGAGTGGCCAGGCTTCCTGGAGGAAGGGCAGACTGTGCTGAGGGATACAAGAGGGGGCTTCCGCTTCTCGGCTTAGCATGTCCTGGCCTTTTTTGTGGCTCACGTCTGAGCACCCAGAAAGTCCACCAACCACGCCATCAGCACTGAGGACGGTGGATGGGGGCGTGAGACTCAGGCCTGAGCTGCGCGTGGCAGCTTGGCAGCAAAATGGGAAGAGCAGGGCAGACCCAGTGGTGCATGCAGCCAAGGGGACAAAGTCTGTCATTCCTGGAGAAAGGAGGGTGTCCAGAAGAGCGGCCAGCTGGCTGATTGGGATAACAAGAAGCTCGCCCCAGCTTATTAAGAATCCTGGTCTCGTCACACCTGAGCACTGACGTGCTTATTAAAGGGTGGCCCTGGGCTAATACTGCAGCCTGGGGCAGAGACAGGGGTACCCCCAGGGCTGGGTCCTTGCCACAAACCTTTCCTGAGTTACACAATGTAAGTAGCCTGAAGACTCCAAAGGGCAAACTTTAGGGGAGGGAGGGTGGCGAGGGCTGCCCAGAACAAGTGAGACTAGACCAGGCCTTAAAGGTTGACTGTTGGCATTGGTGAAGAGCAGGACATCATGCTAGGTGGCAGACACTTCGTGAGCCACAGCACTGAGCGGGGAGAATGGGCATGGTGTGGGGGGGCAGGACACCAGGTAGCCAGGTGGCTCGTGGTCTGTTAGAGAGGAGCGGGTGAGGCCAGATGACAGATGTCTTTGAGGTGCCAGGACTGAGGCTCTGGGCTCATGAGCTAGTTTCCTGGGGATGAGTGTCCCCGTGATCAGGCCCCTGTCCTCAACACAAGGCTCCTGAGACTTCCCAGACACTGATGTCACCAATACTCTGGGGACCCAGTAAGACTCCTCTCTGGAAGTCCTTTCCACACTCATCACAGCCTTCACCTGGCTGGATTTTCTGACTGTCCTCTTATGCTAATTCATCCATTTCCTAAGGAGCCTGGCGAACATCTGCCGGGGGACGTGAGATAACAACACCTAAGAATCCAGAGTCTCAAGGACTCAAAAGCTGCTCGAGGGAGACAGACACAGGTAGGGCAGTGCCGTGACAAAGGCTGTGCTCCTGACCTTACGTTCAGTAGGCTTCATATTGAGGCCAGGTTGGCCTCTCAGCAGGGGCTGCTGCCCTGGGCTCACTTGGAAGCTCACTCATCAGGGTCTCCAGGACTGTCTCTGCCTCCCTGGATTGCTGCACTGTCTGGTCTCCTGTCCACTACTGAGCATCACTTTCCTGAGTCATGTAGCTCAAATGCCTGAGAATCTCATTGTTTGAGCCCAGCCCCACACCAAGACGAATCACAGCGACCACTTCAAGCCAGTCAGCTGTGGAAGGTAGGAGGGCCGTGCGGCTCACCCAGGACCGTGGAGGGTTGTGCAGGCATGGGTGCAGTGGGCAGGTGCAGTGGGTGGGCACACCGAAAGTTCTTGCTCGTGTCTAGCTGTTTCTTCATTTAATGCACTGTTCCATGAAACAGTGTTTCTGAAATTTCTTCCATTTTGTTGTCATTGCTTTCTGAAAAGACAAATTTAGTAATATGGCTACTATTTATTGGAAAAAACATATTATAAGTTGTTTTTCTGATGTAATTAGGGAAATGCACTGCTTGAATTACCATGAAATTTTATCCCTTAAAATTGTTGTTTTCAACTTCGAAACTATTGGGTATAACTTTTTGGCATAATTTCTCTACGCTGTCCCAAATGATTTTGAAATATTTATCACTTCTCTTGACTGATAAATCATAAAACCTCTGCTTTTAAACTTTGATGCCAAAGAGAAAAATGTCTTAAGTTCCAATGAAAAGCTCATTATTTATTTGTTTTTGTTTGTTTGCTTGTTTGTTTCTAGAGAGAGGGGAAGCGAAGGAGAAGGAGAGGGAGAGAAATATCAACCCTTGCCTCTCACATCCGCCCCAATGGGAACTGAACCTGCAGCCCAGGCTCATGCCCTCACTGGGAATCAAACCAGTGGCCTTTGGCTTTGCACGACAAAGCCCATCCGAGACACATCAGTCAGGGCAGCAATTAGAAGCTCTTTAAGAAAAAAAAAAATGTCTGCAATGCTTATCCCATTGTTTACAATTTGTAAACAAAAGGTAACTTCAAATACGGGAACCAAAGCAGAATCGCTTGATGTGACTTTCCACGTTCGAGTCATTTGCAGGAGCCCCGCAGTCACAACCAACAATCCGGTGTGTTTTCGGCAACCTTGGAGCTTCCTGCATGTTGTGCCTTTACTCCACTCACACACGTTTTGAAAATTTGCCAGCTTTTCAGAGCTGCATGACTAGTATCCTACCGTGAATTGACAGTGCCGAAATCACTGCAGCGTTCTTTCATATCCCGACAAACCTCAACACCATTAAATCTCCAAGACGTGCATGACAACGTGTGTATAAAGCTCTTGGCTCGTCCTCCGTCAACGTTGTAGCAACAACATTAAATCTTTCACTCGTGTCTGCAGCTCCCATGTAGACATAGCCATGCATTTTATTCAACGCAGCTTCCATGATAATCTGGTGCAAGAGTCTCCCAATGATCTTATCCGTACCCGTGGCTCCGTGATGTGGCATCCTCGAACATCTGCTAGTGAAGGCAGTCTTGGGCACTTCCTGCAGGAACCCTGCACGGGCTGAGAGTTTGGCATCACACTATTAGTTGTCTTATTGTTGTGTCATGAGTAATTTATGAAAACAATGTTCATTTTAATCTTTCCATTAATAATTCTAAATGCTTGTTGCGTGCCACACACTATTCTGAGTGCTGAAGTGCTTTACATATATTCTCTCTCTCTCTGTCTCTCTCTCTCTCTCTATGTATATATAGACACACATACTCACTAAATCCTCCCAACTGACTATAAGGCAGGTTCTGTGATTTAGTTCCTTTTTTCAGAAAAGAAAATTGGCACTCAAGGGTTAAGTCATTTGCCCAAGTTTCACAGTAAGTTTGCACAGTTTGTAGAAACCCACTGAAATGAGTTGTAAATTCTCTTTATATTTCTCTTTTTTTTTCTTTAAAGATTTTATTTATTTATTCTTAGAGAGAGGAGAAGGGGAGGAGAAAGAGGGGGAGAAGTATCAATGTGTGGTTGCCTCTCACGTGACCCCTACTAGGGACCTGGCCTGCAACCCATTCATGTGCCCTGACGGGGAATCGAACCAGTGACCTCGTGGTTCACGGACTGGCACTCAGTCCACTGAGCCACACTAGCCGAGGCTCTCTCACATTCTTGGCGACTGATTTGCGCACGGTAATTTCACGTGTATTCGTTTTTCAGAGTTGTGTTTTTAAAGGTTCCAGTGCTGCTTATATTTCTCTCTTATTTCTAACTCAAAATACTAGCCTTTGCATTTGCTCTTTCACTTAAAGTCAACAACAAAAAGTCACCGGATGTTTGAGAAGAAAAGGTGCATTGTGAGGAGAACTTTAATTCCTAATTAGCACAGTGAAAAAAATCATGAATACATTGTACATCTCAACTATTTTTTTAAGGATGAACAGTATGAAGTAAACTGGATGGGCCCGAGAAACTTCTTAATAGACGTGGTGCTAGTAGATAAGCTGGTTTACTAGTTAATAAAAGTAGTTACGCCATTTAGAAGAAAAATACTTGCTTTTGTCCACAAATTAGATTCCCTAGGCCCTTAATAGACATAGTTTTCTCAGAAAAAAATATTTTCAACTTTAGATACATTCTACTTTCCTTACAAGGTTTCAAGTAGTCAGTGTAGATCACAAAAAGCAATGTCACCAAAGAGTCGATGTCGACTCCAAAATGCATTGCACATTTTTTCTGGTTTTCTGAAATTTCCCAGGGATTTTTTTCAAGTTTTAATTGCTCTTTCTTCCTGAATTTCTGTCAGCAAAACCACTAGAATGAGAAACAGAAGAGTGTATCTTTAGCAATGCTGTGCGCCATCCCTCAGCAGCCTGGTGACACAGGTTTTAAAGGGATATTCTCATTCACCTTGAAGTTTTTGGGCTTTGAGAGTGGGTTTAGACTGATAAGGCCTATTACTTCCCTTCATCAACTTCCAAGCACGTGCAGAATCTTGGCTTGAAACGTGTTACTCCACAGCAGCCCTCATGTCAGCTCCGATGAGCTCTCGATGGGGATATACTTGATCACTCCTCACAATACTATTGGCATCATAATTCGATGGCAAACTCTCGGAAATTTTTGTGAGAAACAGGAACTCAAACTTTTGTTTTGACATCATTTTTTAAAATTCCCGTGATTTAAGTATTTATTTAGAATTGCTCAGTGATGGCGTTCCATCTCCAAGAAGAGAATGCCAATGACAGATTCTCTAACACTTCTTGTTGTGACACTTTCCATGTTTTCTCAGCTATTTTCTAACCAGATTAATGTCCCAAAGCAGGGCTCTTTCAGCCTCATGGTGGGCTGCTGCTGTAGCCGAGGAGCAGCGGGTTGTAAGGCTTCTCCACCAACTATGCTTTAAGAAAATGTTTTATTATTACTTAATTGTCGTTCAGTCTAGATTTTTTCTAAATTGTATTTATTGATTTGAGAGAGAGAGAGAGAAAAAAAAACATTGACTTGCTCTCCCACTTAGATTCCTCTTCATGTCCTAGACTCTTGTATGTGCCCGGATGGGGGATGGAACCCGCAACCTTGGCGTGCCGGGACCATGCTCTAACCACCCGAGCTGCCGCCCCAGGTCCCAGCCTAGATTTTTAAGGTTCTATTTACTTCTCTTCTACTAATTTGTAAGTAATACCCTATTTCTATTCCTTTGGTGGTTGCTCCAGACATTTTATGGGGTATCTTGAACTTCTCAAAAACTAAACTCTATCTTTACCTTCCTTCCAAAAAATGTATGATCCAACTTATGTGCTATAGTTGTTCAATATTTACTGTTTTAGTCCCACAAATTATACAGTGACATTGAGGTTCTATACGATCAATATCTTTATTTGGAGGGAGTCTCTAAGTTTGAATTTTGCCAAACAGATATATTTTAAAAGACACCCACTACTTTCTATTGTCATCATTTTATTTATTTATTTATTTTTATTTATGTATTTGGTTTTTTAACTTATTTTTATTGTGATAAAATACAGATAATATAAAATTTGCCATCTTAAGTGTTTTCATTTATTTATTTACTCCTTCACTCAAGGACATTTTTTTTTCACTGCTTTTAGAGAGAGAGCAACCTTGATGTGAGAGAGAAGCATCAATTGGTTGCCTCCTGTACATGCCCGGACCAAACTCGCAAGCTGGGTATGTGCCATGACCAGAATCGAACTTGCAACCTTTCGATTGTGGGATGACGCTCCAGCCCACTGAGCCACACCAGCCAGCACGCCATCTGAACTATTCCTAAGTGTGCAGTTCAGTGGTATTAGGTACTTTCATATTTTTGTGCGACCACCGTCACCATCCACCTTCTGAACCCTTCCTCCCGCAGAGCTCCAGCTCTGTGCCCATTAGCATTCCGCATTCCAATAACTACCCCTCCTGTTCCTCAGCAACCGCAATTCTGCTTTCTGTCTCCGTAAGTTTGACTCTTCGAAGTATTTCATATGGGTGGAATCAAACAATAAGTATCTTTTTGTGACTGGTTTATTTTATTTCACATAGTGTCCTCCAGGTTCAGCCATGCTGTAGCATAAGTCAGAGTTTCCTTTTAAGGCTGAGTAACCTTCCATTGTAGGTATATACCACACTTTGTGTATCTGTTCATCCATCCACGGATACCTGGATAGCTTCCTTGTTTTAGCTCTTATGAATAATGTTGCAATGAGTATAGGTGTAGAAATATCTCTTCAAAATTCTGCTTTCAATTCCTTTGGGTGTACACCCAGAAGTGGAATTTCTGGATCATACAGTGCTTCTACTTTTAACATTTGGGGAAACTGCTGTGGCGTGTCCCACAGAGGCTGCACCATTGTATGGTCTCTCCAGCACTCTCCAAGGGCTCCAATTTCTCCATATCCTTGCCAACACTGGTTATTTTCTGTGTCCTGATCGTAGCCATGCTCACGGGTGCAAGGAATTACCTCTTTGCAGTTTTGATTTGCATTTCCCTAATGATTAGTGATGTTGAGCATTTTTTCATGCGCTCATTGCCCATTTGTATATATTCTTTGGGGAAATGTCTATTCAAGTCCATTGCCCATTTTTGAATCAGCCAATATTTATTTATATTAACTTTACTCACCATTTATCCTTTCATCTCAGACTTTCTGCAATAATTTTCCCTCTACCTGAAATTGCTTTAGCGAGGGTTGGTTGGTAGAATTGCTCTTTTAAAAGTTTTTCTGAATATGTATTAATTTCACTCTTATTCTTGAAAGATCCTTTTTGCTAAAAATACAATTATGGGTTATAAGCCAATTTCTCTCATTGCTTTGAAGATATATCCCAATTTCTTCTGGCATCTATTATTGAGTCACTTGTCAGCCTAATTGTCATCAGTTTGTTATTGTAGATTATTATCTTTTCCTCCCTCTGGCTACTTTTAAGATCTCTTTTTCTTAGGCATTCCACAGTTATATTGTATATATATGGGTTTCTATTTTTTATCTTCTTGGAATTTGATGGACTTTCCTAATCCAAAAATCGGTGTCATTCATCGACTTTGAAAAATTCCTAGCCATTAGCTCTTCAGATGTAACTTCTCCCCCATAGCCTCTACTCTCCCCATCCAGGATTCTGGTCAGGTACCCTGTCTCAAACACAAAACTCTGTGTCTCTTAATCTTTTGATAACTTTTACATTGTTGTTCCTCTCTCTGCTGCATTTCTTCAACTATTCAGATCTTCCAGTCCATGAATTCTTTTTTCTTCTATGTCTAATCTGCTCATTTCTCATAAATTAAATATCTAGCCCTGATGGCTGTGACTCAGTGGGTTGGGCATCATCCTGCAAACAGACACGTTACCAGTTAGATTTCTGGTCAGGGCACATGCCTGGGTGCAGGTCAGGTCCCCTGTGGGGGACAAGCAGGAGGTAACAGATTGATGTTTCTCTCCCGCTCTTTCTCCCTCCCCTTCTCTCTAAAAATAAATAAAATCTTTTTAAAAATTGAGTTTCTAATATCAGTAATGATAGTTTATATTTCTCTTCAGTACTTTTCCAACTTGGCTGAATCCCTTTTGTTTAGATAGAGGTGTAATTTACATACTGTAAAATCTTTAAATCTTAAGTGTCTCTCATGATGAACATTTCCATACATGTACATCCATGTAAACCCCACCCAAATTAAGAGATAGAACAGTTATAGGAACTCAGAATGTTTCACTTTTAGACAATAACCCCTCCAAAGTAACCATCATTCTGACTTCTACTAACACGGGTTAATTCTGCCTGTTTTTACAGCATCATGTGAATGGGGTTGTGCATCTTGTACTCCTCTGTGTCTGTCTGCCCCTACCAGCAGTATCTGAGATCCACCCATGGAGTTGCGTGTATCCACTGTTCATTTTTTATTGCATTTCATCATGTGACTCCAATAACTTACGTATTCATCCTGCTGTTGACGGGCATGTGGACTGTTTCAAGGTTTTGGTGATTATGAATAGTCTTTTTGTGCATATATGCACTCATTGCTCTTGGGTATATATCCAGGAGTAGAAAGGGTAGTATATATTAATTTTATTTAAAACTGTCAAATAAGTTTCCAAAATTGTACTATTTTTTGCTCCCATGCTAGGTATTTTAAGTTTCTTTTTAATGCTGTCTTTTCTTTTTAAAAACATATGAAATATAATTATTTCATATTCTGAATTTGATCGTCCTAATATATGCTGTCTCTGCAGGTCTGATCCTGCAGTTTGTGGTTTCTGCTAATTCTTTTGTTTGTTTCTCTCTGTATTTTGTGATTTTTGATTGTGAGTTTATATTTCTTGAACTTTGTCTGGGTTATTTGAAGTTTGGCTTTCGAGTATATTCCCCAAAAGAAGAGGAATAAATATGCTTGTTTGCTTCTGCCAGGGGATACTAAATTTTCAGCTTGAAATCTTTTAGGGCCTCCTAAAATTTCTGGCCCCAAATCCCAGGAAAGTTCCTGTACTTAGGAACGCTCAAGAAAACAGTTGTTGGCTTTTTCCCTCCACAGAGAGTCAGAACTAAGGCAGACAAATACACCCACCACCTCCTTGGGTGGATATTTCACTCATTTAAGGGTGTCACCATTCAGGGATCTCTGATCTGACTTCCTATCCCAAGCTTTCCCCTGACCCCTCGCACTGTGCCCTTTAAAATCCAAGCCCTGGGCCACCAGTGAGTTAGGATTTGTTCCAACACAAACTTTAGCTTCAGAACTCACGTCCTTATCTCAATTCAAGCTCTCTATTATTTCTGGGCAATTGAGAATTTTCCCTTATTCTCCTGCCAGCTCAGCCATCATTCACGAGGATGTTTTTGGGACTGGTGAAAGACCGATCATTGAAGTTGAGTGATAAACATGTGGAGATTAATTATGCCATTCTCTCTACAAAATATGTTTGAAATTTCACATAATAAAAAGTCTTAGTATTTTAAAAATTAATTTCCCACAGAGACTCTTAGTGTGATATTTAAGGGTAAAACACCACGATGACTATAATTTACTTTAAAATATTTCAGAGAAAAAGGAATGAAGCAAATTTTTTAAAAAATGTTAATTGTAAAAACTGGATAACAGGGTATATGGGTGTACATTATACAACTTTGTCTACTTTTATGTGTGTTTGGAAATTTTTATAACTACAAAGCTGAAATGTAATAAAAAGGATTCTTAGGTGCTGTACTGGGAAGGCTCTGTGGACACCCAGTCTACAGTATTATTAGAAACCAATGTGACATCATGTCCGACTGCTGCACTTACAAAGAAGGAATCCACAAATGATCCTAGCCAAAGTTTTGGACAACTGAAGGAGAGTAAGGAATGTGTGTACTGAGTGACGCAAAGCTGTTCAGATCCGGGTATGAACAAACAAATTTGTGTGAGTGGGCGGTTGGGGAAGTGGGCAGGTGAGCAGGATGGCAGAACGCCCAGTCAGGCAGAGAAGAGTCTGCTGAAGTATCTTGACACTGAGCTGCCCCAAAGGGCTTAGTTTTTCATGGCCTGATCCGTAATCCATGTGACAGCAGGATCTAGCCTCTCCCTTTCATAGGACCAGACTCTCTAGTTTGAGGGAGCAGAGGTTATCGCCCAGCTCCAGCCCAGAGCTCACCTGCTCTCTAAGTACACCCTTTCTAGCCCCTTCTTTTGCCTCACAGGATGCCTCCAAGTTATCACGTCCACTCCAGAACTCCCAGGGGCTGCCCCTGCCTAGAGTCCTATTGGGCCAGTGCACCACTCCATAATCATCGGACATGAGTACATTTCCCAAAGCCTGAGATTCCTTCTGGGCTGAAACTCTAAGTTTCAGTAGCTCAATATGGGCTTTGGCAATTCTGGTTAAGACCCCTCTGCCAGTGGGGGGTAAAGAGAGAGGTCTCCCTGCCCTTTGTTTTCTAGATCTATTTTTTTCCATTTGAATGAGAACACATCCACAACTCCCAAGAAAGAGCCCTAGTTATCAGGGACAGAGCACCTTAGATCCATAAGTTCAAAAAAACAAACAAACCATTTCTCTGAAGTAATAGTAATCTGCAAAGATAACATCTATTATAGAGAAGGCATTTATGTTGTTATGTAGAAGAGGGAGTTAAGGGATCTCTAATTGCTCCATTGAAGAACAAGCCCATAGTAATCAAAACAGCATGGTACTGGCATAAAAACAGACACACAGATCAATGGAACAAAATAACGATCCCAGAAATAAGCCCAAGCCTATATGGTCAATTAACATATGGCAAGGAGGCAAGAACATAAATGGGGTAAAGACAGTCTATTCAAAATGTGGTGTTGGGGAAATTG